>NCQT01059429.1:6260-20329 GCA_002740465.1 Stenocereus thurberi | reverse complement strand
TTTCACGAGCAGAATGGCCACACTACTGTCGAGTGTAGGGAATTGAAGAAGGCCCTGCACGAGCTTGCGGATAAAGGTTAGATTGACCGCTTTTTAAAGAGATGTCCATGGTCCATCCATAAGGATCTCAAATGGGCACATGAAGAACTCGAGAGGAGGAGTGTTCCGCTGAGACCGTGGCCACCATAGCCAGAGGCTACGCAGAAGGCTTCTCTCTAGCCGCGTGGGAAGCACAGATGCGATGACCTCAGCGGGGTTTGATAACCGGATGTAGAAGCCCTATAACTGTTCCCACTATGGTCTTCGACGACCGGGAGGCACATGTCTTCAACTCCTCTCATAATAACCTGATGGTCGTTGAGTTAGAAGTGGCTAATGCCCTTGTACGCTGAATCCTGATTGACACCGGGAGTGCGGCTGATATCATCACCTAGGACTGCCTCAAGAAACTCAAATACCCTGGGAGAGAATATCGTACCCCTTGTAAACTTAATCCTAGGTTTCGATGGGTAGGAGGTGACCCCACTTGGGATGATTTGTCTCCCTCTGCGATTTGGGGATAAGACGAAGTCCGAAAATTTAGAAGTGGATTTCTTGGTAGTGGACATCCCTACAGCCTGCAACGTCATTCCGGGATGTCCAACTTCACACAAGGTTAAGGCTATTATCGCCTTATACCTACTGTAACTCCAATATGAGGCCGATGATGGTAGTGTCGGGAAGATATTCGAAGACCAATAGACAGCTCTAGAATGCTACCTCATTAATATACAACCTTTAGTGGGACACTCGGACACACAGGGCCCCGTCAGACAGGAGTCCTCCTCGAAAATACAGAATGTTACGACTTCCACGGCTATTGAGGCCATGATCATCTATATCCTTACCTTAGTAGATTTGGAGCGTCCACGACCAGAGGCGGCTAACGGCTTGGAGTTTGTGCCCCTTGACCAAGGGCGCTAGATTGCACAGTGTAGATAGGCCAAGAGATGGCCAAAGAAATAAGAAACGCACTCGTAGGGCACCTTCGGGGGTATAAGGACCTCTTCGCTTTTGACCCCGAAGAAATGCCTGGAACTAGCCCAGCAATCATAGGGCATCAGCTAAATGTGGATCCTGCCCATAGGTTGGTAACTCAAAAGAAGAGACATATGGGACCAAAGCGAAGCGCGGCTGCAATGGTCACGCTACAGAAGCTACTGGACGTGGGCTTTATTAGGGAATGCTAGTACCCTGAATAGATTTCCAACATGGTACTTGTCAAGAAACCGAACGACTCCTGGCAGATGTGCATCTTCACTGATCTAAACCAGGCATGCCCTAAGGATAGCTACCCTTTACTAAAAATCGATAAGTGCGTAGACGCCACTACGGGTCAGCTCATGTTAAGTTTCATGGGCGCTTTCTCTGGGAATCACCAAATCCCTCTTTGCTGCGAGGATCAGGAAAAGGCAAACTTCATAACTGACTGAAGGTTATACTGCTACAAGGTTATGCCTTTTGGGCTGAAGAATGCCGGAGCCACCTACCAGAGGCTGGTAAGCAAGGTCTTCGATCGCCTCATAGGCAAGATTATGGAAATGTACGTAGATGATACGATCATCAAGAGTGTGCAGAATGATGCGGACAGCGACTACTTATGAGAGATGTTTGAGATTCTCTGGAGATATGGCATGAAGCTTAACGCCAAGAAGTGTGTCTTTGGGGTCTAGTCAGGCAAATTCCTTAGCTTCATCATTAGTAGTTAGGGATAGAAGTGAAATCGGACAAAGTAAGAGCGGTCTTGGACATGAAGCCCCCACAAAATGTGAACGATGTTCAATGACTAACTGGATGCATAGTAGCCCTATGCTGCTTCATCTTGAAGTAGGCGGATAAGTGCCAACCTTTCTTTCACATCCTTCGAAAGCGTGCGCACTTCACATGGGATCAGGAGGCAGACGATGCCTTCAAATCATTGAAAGCATATCTAGTCTGTCTGATAGCTAGTCCTATGCAGGGGGAGCCACTACTCTTATACATGGTCATCTCCGAGCAACTGGTGAGTGTCATTCTGGTGGTTAAGCAGAATAGGGAGCAACTTCCCATTTATTACGTGAACCATGCCCTAGCGTGTGCCGAGCCGAGCTACCCTCTCATGGAGAAGTTCGCTTATGCCTTAGTATTGGCAAGCCGAAAGCTTCGCCTGTACTTTGAGGGCCACAAAGTCACAATCCTCACATACCAGCCCCTGAAAAAGGTATTGCAAAGACTGGATGCATCTGGTAGACGGCTAAAATAGGTGGGGGAGTTATACCGGTATGACATCACCGTTGAGGCACGACATGCAATCAAAGCACAAGTCTTGGCCGATTTCTTCACCGAGAATGTGAATACAGCCAATGAAACTTCCCCGACCCCTAATGTACAGAACCTGCACGTGGATGGCTCTTCAACCATTGGTAGAAGCGGAGCCAACTTAATTATTAAAACCCTCCAGGGGAAGAAGTATGAACACACCCTAAAATTTATATTCAAGGCCTCCAATAATGAAGGTAAGTGTGAGGCCTTAATAGCCGGTATAGAGCTGTGCTACACGGTAGGATTCACCTCGGTTAGAGCCTACTCGGACTCATAGCCAATTGTTAGTCAGCTCACTGGTAAATATAAACCTACGTCCACCGAGCATGTGAAGCTACTACCCTATCGAAGCACTTTTTGATAGCACATGTCCCGCTGTCCAAACTGGCCAGCTCTTCGCTGGATGGAAAACTGAAGAGAATCCCATGGGAAACTCTGTTCGAAAGAAGCATCAAGCATCGACAGGTCCTGTTGCTCGACAGATATTCCACGTGGATAGAACCCATCAGGGCATATCTAGCTGAGGGAACACTGCCCGCGAGCACTAAGGAGACCATACGTCTAAAAAGACAGGCAAATTGGTTCATCTTATATAAAGAAATACTATACAAGTGCTCTTACACCCAGCCATTGCTGCGCTGCGTAACACTGGAAATGGGATAAAAGATTCTTGAAGAGATTCACGAAGGAGTATACAATTTGCACATGGGCAAGCGCGCGCTCACAAACGCTGCCATCCGCACTGGCTACTATTGGCCATCCTTGAGGGAAGATGCCAAGAGCTTAGTACACAAGTGTGATAAATGCCATAAAATTTCACCAGTGCAGAGGAAGCTGATCACCCCGCTTATCCCTGTTCTCAGCCCCTTGCCCTTCGCCACATGGGGGATGGACATTTTGGGACCGTTTCCCAGAGTGATCAGTCAGTGTAAGTGTGTCTTTGCAGCTATTGATTACTTCACTAAGTGCATAGAGGCCGAAGCTGTCGCCTCCATCATCGCCGTGAAAGTGTGAAAGTTCACTTGGAAAAACATCATCACTCGCTTTGGCTTCCCTAGAGCAATGATATTTGATAATGATCAACAATTTGACACCAACAAAGTAACCAACTACTTGAACAACCTCGGGTGTCAAGCGTGGTTCACTGTAGTGGCACATCCACAAACAAATGGACAGACAGAGGCGACGAATAAAGTTTTCTCACACAGCTTGCAGAAGAAACTCAATGATGCCAAACGTAAATGGGCCAATGAACTACCTAATGTTTTATTGTCCTGCCCAATGACCGAGAAGATGGCTATAGGAGAGACACTTACATACGACTCTGAAGCTGTTCTTCTTGTTAAAGTTGCTCTACACACGCGTTGCCTCACCACGTTCCAAGAATCTCTCAACAATTCGACCTTACGAGAAGCTCTTAATTTACTCCCCTATGTTCATGGTGACACATTCCTCCGCAAGGTACTCTAAAAATTATGAATGGCATGCCTCCATAACAAATCGGTTAAAACACAGCCCCTCCATATAGGAGACTTGGTGCTATGTTGGATTGAGGCATTGGCTCGATCTGGTGAACATGGCAAACTCACAACCTATTAAGAAGACCCTTAAAAGATAGTTGAGCAGGTCCGACCCGAGACCTACTGTCTCACTATTCAACAAGGAACACCCATCCTAAGAATGTGGCATAGTAGCAATTGGCGCAAGTACCATATTTAACAGCTTGTATCTCTTGTACGATCAATGTAATGTACTTACAATGCCTATTACCAGAAATGACCACGAACATTGTTGACCAACCTTAACCTTTCTCCTTAAAGTTGTCGCTACACCTTTTAGCCCCCAAGGGGCTAAAGGTCTCAGAGCACAGCCCTTGATCATCTGCTATACCCTCAGCCGCTGAGGGGCTAAGGGTCTCATAGCACAGCTCTTGGCTGTTTGCTGCACCGTTAACCCCTAAAGGGGCTAAGGGTCTCATAGCATGGCCCATGGCCATTCACTACACTTTTAGCCCCCAAGGGGCTAAGGGTCTCATAGCACGACCGATGGTCATTCGCTACACCTTTAGTTCCCAAGGGCCTAAGGGTCACATAGCATGGCCCTTGGTCGTTCGATACACGGTCAGCCTCCAAGGGGCTAAGGGTCTCGTAGCATGTCCCTTGCCTTTTCGATACACCCTTAGCCATCAAGGGGCTAAGGGTCTCATGGCATGGCCCATGGCCATTTACTACACCTTTAGCCCTTGAGGGTTTAAGGGTCGCATAACATGACCTTTAGCTGATCGCTACACCTTTAGCCCTTAAAAGGCTAAGGGTCTCATAGTACGGCCTATGGCCATTTGCTACACCTTTAACCCCTAAGGGGCTAAGGGTCGCATATTACGGCCCATGGTCATTCACTATACCTTTAGCCCCCAAGGGGCTAAGGGTCTCATAGCATGGCCTATGGTCATTCACTGCACGTTTAGCCTCCAAGGGGCCAAGGGTCACATAGCACAACCCTTGGTCAGTCGCTACACCTTTAAGGATCTCACAGCATGGCCCTTGGCTAGTCCCTACACCTTCAGGCCCTAAGGGGCTAAAGGTTTCAAGCAATTACTCTTTGGGTTGCCATTTCACTTAAGGGCTAGAGACTCATAGTCCCAACGAAGGGTGGTACAATGCATGTATAGCAAGCAGTTAAACAACAAATCATCAAAAGCAATGGTAGCTAAAAAGAGTACTTCATTAGTACTTTGTCAAATACAGCACCATTAAATAAAAAAGTAGGGAGCAAAAACGGGTTGGAATGAAGAAGTCGTGATCTAGGTAGTGGGATCATCATCATCGCTAGCCTTTTCACCAAAGCCGTCCAAGGGAGCAGTGCTCCCAGAGTTGTCCGGATCTGTATCCTCTAACATGTCATACTGAAACACGACCTCGTCGGGATCCTGTCTGGTTTCACTGGCGTTGCAGCGGTCCTCGACATAGCAGACGTATGCCTCGAAAAACCCCTTCTACTGAAAGTCAGCGGGCCCCAAAATTACTACTAGAAAACCATCCATGTGTGATCGTAAAAGCAGCCACAAATTGAGGAAAATCGGTCACAAATGGCATTTGTAACTGTACTTGTGACCGAATACGTTAGTCACAAAACCCTTGGTCAGAAATTAGATTTTTGACCGATTCGGTCACAAATTGTGACGCCATTTGTGGCCAAATGTGTCGTCACTGTTTGTGACTGAATTTGTGACTGGTTTATTTTGACACTGTTTTTCGTACACCTTTTGTGGTGAGAACTTGAGACCTACTTGTAACTGTCTTTGTGACTGAATTGTTATTTTGGCTGATTTTGTGACTAATATGAATCATATAATTTGCGGTCATTATTGTGGCTGTTGTTTTTTATGACTGGTTTTGTGGTCGATTTTGTTGGAAATTTTGCTAATTTATGACCGTATTTGTGATTGATTTTGGTAGGATTGAAAATAATTTATGACCATTTTTATGACTAAATTTCCTATAAAAGCTTGAAACATACATTTGCAATTGCAATACATAATTACATATACATAACAACGAAACTTGTTGGTTCCATAACAACCAAGCTTCATGGTTCCATAATAACCAAATATGGTTCTAACACAAATACCCAACACAAGTTCCTTAGTACCAAACTTCATAGTTTCTTAACAATGAAATAAATTTCGAACCCAAGTAACTTAGTACTAAACATTTGAACTTAAAGTGCAAAGTTCAACATCGTTCAAAATAATCCAAACACAAAGAAAAGCATATGACACCATTAAACATTGTTCGCATAAAAATCATACATCATCGTCATCCTCATCGCCATCCTCATCTTCATTCTCTTGTGGACCACCACCACCACCATCATATTATCATCATTATCTTCTTCACCACTATTTTCACCATGACTATTGCTTCCCTTTCCAACATCAACATGGATGGATACTGGAATTGTAAAGTTCATTCTTGCAACGAAGATATTACAAGTTCATTGTTTTCGGAAAGTTGTTTAATGGTTTGGTCTAGTTTTTTTCTCAATACGATTTAACCTCTTCTTTAGCTTTTTCTTTTATTGTTTCTCCTTTTCAAGTACTTCACTGGGAACTTTAGTAGCAGTTGATGGACTGGTAGAAGAGGCGCATGAACTTTCCATTCCAAATCCATAAACTGATAGAAGAGGCACATGAACTTTTCATTCCAAATCCATAAATTTTACCTTTCTTGGTGAGTCCAACAACTTTCTTCCAAATATTCATTTGAGTTTAAGTGCACAGTTGCAGAGGTGCTGTTCCATCACCTGGAGATCCTTCGCCTTGGGTAGATGGTTGGATCTCCGCAAGTCTTTTCTTATACTTTTGCTATATTAACAAAAATTAAAATATTTATGTCATTTCAATCATAGAAGACAAACAAATATTTAAGTAAATTAAAAAATTTTCAGAAAAAAATCAGTTACATATACCTCTTTTGACTTTTCATCTGTAAATGATTGATCTTTTTTCCTAGAGTGGGTGCGCACAAATGATTCACCAATCGTTGGTTCTCTTTTCGATTCTTCAGCTTACATACAATTACAAATAGAATAAGTAATCACCAAATATGTTTGAATAACATTTATTAATTAGGTAAAATAATCTCACACATACAAAAAAATGTATTACCAGTCTTCTTCTATGCTCAGAATGGGGAATTGATCCACCATAGTGCAGAGATGAGCCTACCCCCAACAGCGATGCTCAATTTGTCTTGCCTAGTGAACTTTTCTTCTTGAATTTATCAAACTCCTAATATGCATGTAAACCATCATAAACATCTTTGCTTAGCCACATAGGTTGTTTCCACTTTTTCAAATCTCAAAATTCATTCCTTTTAATCTTGATGACCCACGAAACTCAAAAACTCTTTTAATCTCATGAGCATGCTCATCATTCCAACAAAATTTTTTCTAAAAGTAACCTAAAATTATAGTTACATGCAAATAAAGAAATAAGTATATACCAAATTTTGTGTTCGAAAATTTAAGTAACTTACTTTGAATTCATCAAACCATATATTTTGCACTTCAATTGGTATATCCTTCGAAGTATGATACGGTGAATTATACTCACTCCTCATGATATTAGAAAAGGCATGAATAACATCAGTGTGGCTTAGATAGAATCTGCTCAAAATTAAACAAATGCATAGTACTATAATTTTCATTTTATAATGTTAATTAGAAAAACATCAATCACAACAAAAACCAAGTACTTGCGTTTTTGCTCATGGGAAAATCTTTGTCTTATTTTGTCATTGGACTTCTTCATTAGGTTGAGAGACCTCTTGAGAAGGCTAAGAAGTCTTAAGAGTAGTAGTAGCTATTGCAGTGGTAGTAGAAGTAGGTATATGGGAAAAACAAAGTTGGGTTGGTTAGATGGTAGATGGGTGAGTATGCGTTGGGTACGATTTCAAAAAGGAGGAGAGTTTGTAGGAATAGAATTTTGAACGGGATCTACTAGTGTAGAGGAAGTGGAAGGTGATGGGGTAGATGCGGGAGTCCTTTGATAAGAAGTGAAAGTGAAACAAAACTTTTTCTTGGTACGACCTTTCTCTAACATCTTTCGAGTGAAGAAAACTAATGAAATTATTAAACACAAAATTGATAATTTTTATGCATAAATCAAGGAAGTAAACCAATTATTAGTATCAACTATTCAATCTTTAAAGAAAATATGAAAAAAGATTAAAAAGAAAAAGAAAGCATTAAATACTCTCAAGAATTATATAAAATAGTACTATATAAATAAGATAAGATCATAAAAGAAACAAGATCACAAAAGAAACAAGGTCGTCCTCACAATAATAAAATAATGACCATTGAAATTATGGCAAATGATTAGTCATCATCGTCATCATTATCTTCTACATCTTCAAGCTCTATGTCACCTTCAACTTCGATATCATCCTCATCACCAAATTCTTCTTCTTCTTCCTCCTCCTCCTCCTCTCCCCTCTCTTCCTCTTCATTCTCATGAGTCATTGGTATAACATCTATGTCAACTTCTTCATATTCACCATGCCTGAGGTTATCAATTTGAATATTATTTGATATGGTGGTAGCAACGGACATACTCTCCTCTTGATAAGCAACTTTCAAAGTATGTCAACTATCCACTCTAGATCTAGGAGTAGTCTTTACAACAACCCACCAATCTTGGTTGTCCCTTCTCCTCACAGGATCTAGCATATGGTACACTTAGCTTGCAAAATTCATAAATATGAACGGATCATATTTCCTATATCGTTATGTACTCTTGTACCACTGTTAGGGGTATTATCAAACCAGTGACAACTAAATAGAACGTACTTTTTGATTGGGTCTCCCGAATACTCGATCTCAACTACATCTTTCAAAATCCCATATAAGTCATTTTCAATGACACATTCCCTAACTACTTTTGCACAAACTCCATAGTTATAAGTTGTTTTACTTTTATTGCAAGCTTTTGCTTGAAACTTGTAACCATTGATCACATACTTAGGCCATATGTCCATAAATCTTAGAGGACCCAACAATAATTGACACAAATATCGATGGTGTTCTATGTCATACACTTGCAATCTAGCCACCTAATGAATAAGAAAACATAATTTAACTACTAAGCAATATATATGTGTGTGTCTTTTATTATTATCAGCAATATGTTAGCCTAAACTTATACTATTTTTGACCCATGAAACAAATTGGGTTGCGATCAATGCATCAATCTGCTAATAAGAAAATATTTTCTTTAGTAATAAAGCTGCCAAGTAGATCACTCAATTTCAGAAATAAGTACCTATTGACTATGTTTTGAAAAAGAATATTAAAGATATGAAATGTTAACCACTAGCTCAATATAAGGTTCTACTTCCTCATAGTTTAGCAAAACATAAAGATGAGCAACATTATATTCTTCATCACTCAACCATCGTGGTGTTACTTACCCACTAGGACAATCTTGCAGACGAAACACCAAGAAAGCTGGTTGTATACCATTTTGCTCACCTTCTTCTTCATTTCTTTTATATCTATTGCTTATACACCGTATATTAGATGCAAAATAATATGTGTAAAAGTGAGATGTTTCAAGATTAATGTATGCCTCACATATTGAGCCTTCTGGACAAGCCTTATTCTTAACCATTTTCTTTAATAAACCCAAAAAACCTATGATATAGTTTTTAAATATACGTTAGTAAATGTTATATAATCACCATAATATTTTTAAAAATTATGTATAAAAATAATAACAAATTACCTTTCAAAGGGGTGCATCCAACGGTATTGGATTGGTCCTTCTAGTGTTGCTTCATAAGCCATGCGTACGGGCAAATTGTCCAGGGAATAGAAAAAACTAGGAGGAAAGATATGCTGTAATTTGCACAAGATCACAACTATATTCTTTCCATTTGGGTAAGTTTAGCCTCTTGCAACACTGTGGAGCACAAATCTCTAAAGAAATAGCTAAGTTCAGTAAAAGGTCTGCATATTTGTTCAGGTAGTATACTAAATGCAACTGCATGAACACATGACAATCGTGGCTCTTTAAACCACTTATCCTTGCTTTATCAACATTAACACATTTAGCCAAATATGATGAATAATTATCAGACGTTGTCAAATCCTTCACCATTGACAAACAACTTTTTTTTGCTCCATGGTAAACGTAAATTTCGCCTTTGTTTCACAATTTTTCCATTAGCCAACTCTTTAAGCTCTAATTCTTTACGTCTGTAATATAATTTCAAGCCTGTCCTTGCTCTAACATTGTCCTTTGTATTGCCATCCACATTTATTACAGTATTAAAAATAGCATCAGACACATTCTTCTCTATATCCATGGCATGCAAATTGTGTGGAAGTAAGTTTGTCTTCTAATATGCCAATTCCCAAAATATACTTTGTTTGGTCTAGTTATAAGCTTGTCCAAAACCTTCAATGGCAAATGGTCCATTTTCAGTCACCTTAGGAAGGTGTTGCATAGTTTACTATATTTGTTCCCCACTTAGTCTTGTATGAGGCCTACTATTTTCAATCTTGTTCTTCTTAAATGCATCCTCATTTAAAAAAAGACAGGATTTTGGATTATTCAGAACTTAATCAAATGGGTCATTGTAATCTCATATAATTGATGATCCATGGGCGGAAATTGTCTATGGCAATCAAACCATGTTGGTTTTCCTTCATTCTTTAAGCGAAAGCTTTAGAAGAAAACATATAAATTGGACAAGCTAATTTTCCATGGGTGCGCCACCCAGAGAACATGCCATAAGCCGAGAAGTCATTAATAGTCCATATTAATGCAACCTTCATTTGAAAATTTTCCTTCCGAGAAATAACATATCATACCTTCATTCCATAAGGTCTTCAAATCATCTATCAAAGGTTGTAAATATACATTTATATTGCCGTTGGGATTTTTTGGACTAGGAATAATACAAGTCAAAAACATGTAAGGTTTAGTCTTACACATTTCTAGAGGAAGATTGTAAGTAGTTATAATTACTGGCCAACATAAATATTGTTTTGCATATTGTGATGAAAATGGGGAAAACCCATCATCACATAAACCAAGCCTAACATTCCATGGCTTAGAGGCAAAATTAGGCCAAGCATCAAAATATTTCTATGCTTCCCCATCTGATAGATGACATAACACTCTAGACTCTTGAGGATTTTCATAATGCCATGTCATATGGCAAGCAAAACTATGAGATGTAAATAGCCTTTTAAGCCTAGCAATGATGGGAAGATAATGCATTCTTACAAAAGGAACATCCTTTTGTTTTCTCCTTTTTTGGGACTTACGCACCTTATATCGAGGAGCATCATAGAATTTGCATTGTTGTATATGTGCATCATCTTTGTAATGTGACATGCAACCATTAATGCAATAATCTATTTTTATAAAAGTGAGCCCCAATTTTCTCCCTAATTTTTCTGCATCTGAGAACTTAGTCGGCACATAGTTATTCAATGGACATGCTTCTTTCATAAGTCGTACAACTTCATTAAAACAACTTTGCAACATATTATGCTAAGATTTTATGCTCACTAATCTAAGAGCAACAGATAGCACAGAATGATTAGTGCAACCATCCTACAATGGATGTTGCAATAAGTCATAAAACCTCTGTGCTTGTAGATTATGAGGCTCTGCCACATGTTGATTAAAAGCATCTTCAACGATTGCGCAATATGCATCAGCTCACATAGTATGATTTTGGAAAGGAGGACTAGATGTACTATGATGCATGTTAATTTCTTCATCTTCATGGGTTTCAAGTTTCCCATGTGAAGTCCAATACCAATATCCACGAGTAAAGTCTCTCTTATATATGTGAAACTTTACTTTCTCATGTGGTAGAAATTTTGTATTGTCACACTTCGCACAAGGACATCTATATACTTTCTCTCTCAAATACAGAGGAAGATGTCTTGCAAATGTGCCAAACTCATTAACCCCCATCACGAACTCAGGTGTTAAGCCACTTTGATTGGGGAAAAGTCTATTAACCAGCCACCTACGGTAACTTCCATACTTTGTTTACGTTAAAATATTATATCATTAGTTTTTTAATTAAATGAACGATTATGACGATATTTAAATAATTGTTCACAAAAATTGTCAAAACAATCACACAATTCAACTAATAATAATAATAATATACATATCAAATAAACACTCATGCTAACATACATGTATCAAAGTGTAAGAAGCTTCTTAATGAATGCATAGTTTTTGCATCTAATAACAACCACATGCATATAGGAAACCGAACCCTCAACATGAAAATCATAACACAACCACAACACAATTGGTTCGGCTTCACATCATGAAAGGCATTATTGATAATTGCATTAGTGAGAATTACATACATCTCTAATAAAAACTAGTGCTATACCCCTGCGACGCAGAAATTGTTGATTTACTTTTTTAATAAATGTGTCTATGTGATTCATTATTTATATATTTAGTTACTTTTAATTTTTTCTCTCTTATCGATTGATACATATATGTTAGGTAATTTCTTGATTAATAAAAATGAAGTGAACAATATTTAAAAAATAAAAATAAAAAAGAACCATGAAAATAGGGGAATATGATAAATCTCAATAAGACAATTGTGTACAAAAGAGAGTAATTCAACCTCTCTATTTTATATGTGTAACATCTCTGCCCTACAATGCCCAAAAAAAAAAAAAAAATTAGTGTTTCATTATTTCGCTTATTTATTGAGGTCCTGAGTATATTAGGTTCCAGTTCGATTATCCCTCCCCCAAACTGCCTTTGTGGCTAATTTGAACCAAAAATAAATAAATAAATTATCTCACTTATTTAAGAAATTTCTTCTATAAATATTGGATTACTCAAAAATTATAAGCTCGTGCAGATGTATAATATGTTAATCATGGAATATAATAAATCTTCAAAAAAGTTTCGCATTATAGTTAAACATGTTTGAGGATTTTAATGCTATATTTAAAACAAACAGGCTTTATTGATAATTAAAATTTTTTCAAAAGTAAAAACTTTTGGTATGAAAATCCAAAAAGGTGAGAATAATAAAAATGAAAAAAAAAGATCAGATATTAGAAGTCAAATTGTTTGAAAAATATAGAATGAAAATTTAAAAGGGTAAGCCCAATAAAAAATAAAAAGAATGAGAGATTGCAAAGTAAAGATGGAGAGAATACAGATTGATATTTGATATTTAAAATTTTAATTTGCGATAATATTTGATTGTACATTGTGGGTCCTCCTCGGATGGAGTACAAAAGGACCTTCAACCAACCTCTTACTCAATACTCAAGATACAAAGTTATAAACATATAGATTGCCAATCAAATATCTCTCTGTGAAATTATATTTTATTAATATTATAATATGTAAACATATAGAAATGTTGCGTGAATTGCTCTTTTAAAGGGTCATTGCAAACAATTCTTTTTTTTTATAAGTTTCAGGACATAAAAGCCAGGTAACCAATATTTGTTTGAAAATCATAAAGCACTGATGAAGTCATTAACAATAATTGTAACTCATACATTTTAGAAGTTATTATGGTTAAACCAATTTTAAAAGTTCCAACAGAACTAAAAGTTCCGAATAAAATGTCAAAGAAAATATTAAAATATTAAAATATTTTTAAGTTTAAATCATAAATAATAAGTATAAATATTGAATTAAAAAAAGAAAAAAAACAACCAATAACACTTTGCCAACTTAACATAAAAATTCCATTGAAAAATATCACCCATTGATCTCACTCTTGTTATACCCACATGATAAAATTGCATCAAAAGAAAAATCTTGTCTTACTCTTTAATTTCAAGTTTCAACCGTTTCTACCAAATAGAAAAATGGAAGAAAATTGGGTATGAATGATTTTTTAAAATAAAAAATTAACACTTTTGTGCATATAAATGCATGCAATAATGAGCCCTTTTAATATGAAAGAAATCACCAATAAATTTTATCAGTAAATAAAAGACAAAGTAAACTAATAACAACTTACTATCTCATCTTTCAATGTCACCTAGCTATCCACATGTCAATCCCATATGCTATCACTCAATTTTATATATAGTTATATAGATTCACGACCACAGTATCGTAACTTTGAGGCACTTTCAGCACTCAACTGCAAAATATATGAAACATACGTACACAGTAAAAAATATGCGTATNNNNACAA
>NCQT01059426.1:0-11787 GCA_002740465.1 Stenocereus thurberi | reverse complement strand
TGGCATAACAATTATTATTATGAACTCATCTATTTTACTGTTGTTTCTATTCCTCTCTTCAATACTGCTAACACTCGTTTAATAAGTGTTATAGTAACGTAATGGTGTGACTCGTCTTGTTTTATTAATATCAACGTTATCGTCACTACCATTCAAAATAATATTATAAGGTTGTTAATGACGTTATTATGTCGTACTTATTAGTATTAATGTTGTTATTTATTCCTATTGTTATTCTTATTATTATTATTATTATTGTTGTTGTTGTTATCGTTGTTGTTATTAGAATTGTAGTTATTTTTTGTTATTAATGTTATTATCATTGTTATCGTTTTCTCTTTAATTAGTCACAACACTATTAATCAGTATTATGTGTTAAACCTTTTGATTTCGATATGAATTAGAGTAGTGTTATGACCTTGGGCTTGGGTTCAAATTGAGTCCTAATCATACGAATATTCATTAGCAGGATAAAACCATGGAGGGATATTGGGTTAATAAATTCAAACTTCTAGAGCTACTTATCATATCCTTCTTCCTTCTCATTTTTAGTCTTAAACTATCAATCGTATTAGTTAAACTAACTCTCATATACTATCTTGACTTGGCAGTTATCTCATGACATGTACTCATACAACAACATCAAACGCATACATATATTTCCTTTTCATTCAACTATTACCAAAGACTTACTTAAACATTATAAAAGCAACCACATTTAAACTTAAACTTCATCAAAACCCCAACCCTAAATCACCATGCCCATGACACTAACACTTACAAACAAAGTATCAAACACAACACCCTCATACATATATGTGACAATTATCACAAAAACTTATTTTAAACATTACCAAATCAACATAGTTGAGCTTAGACTTCACCCAAACATCTAAACCCTAACAACAAACTCATAACAACAACACCCACATTCACCATATGTATCCCATTGATTTCATTCAAATATTCATCGAAATTAATCTAAACACCATTAAACAACATAAACAAATTTAATCTTCACACCTAGACATCCAACCCTCATTACCATGTGCATCTTCAACCTCACTTCATCAATTTCATGTCCAAAATTCAACAAAAGGTACAAATTGGCACTCATTAAAGCTAAAGACATCATCTAATATCAAAATTCAATCATAAAGCAATGAAACTCAAATTCATAGAGGGATAGGGTTTCACCTTCTTGCACCTTTAGATCAAAACAAGAGAAGGAAATTGGTGGTGCCGGTGGCCGGTAGCCGACGACGATTAGGGGTGTCAACGGCGATGGCAACTCGCTTCCGGTGGCACGCCTGCCAACGTCAATAACAGCCAGAACATGGGCGTTTGGGCAGTTGTAGAAAAACAAGGAAGGGGGTTTTTGGGTCTGGGGGGGAAATTGTGGGGTTTTGAGTTTTTTTATTTTTTTAGTTTTGAATTTTGATTTCCACTTTTTTCTCTCCCTCTACCACTTTTATTTTTGGACATCTAGTTCATCTAGATTTTTCTCATATTAATCCTAATCGCCTTCTTTTATTTTCTTTTATTTTCGTTGATTAGGTATAAATGTATAGATATTTGGGTCAATATTCTTGGCTAAAATTAATGAATTAGATTATATACCATTTGGCTGCTAAATTTGGAAGAAGGCATTTTTATTTTAAATTATTACTGCTTGCACTCTTTTATATGTATTATTTACCTTATTATTGTTGTTGCATGGCTGCCATGTTTGTATTTTATTATTATTTTGTTATCATTTTTTGAAACTAGCACTTTAATAATTAGGCAAATTTTTATTTAGCGGTCATTTAAGTATTTATTAGCATTTGAATAAATTATTCAGAAGTGTAGCAAAATTCATTTCGAGGGCACTCTGCCGATTCAACCTATAATTGGGTGAAGCCACACATA
Source organism: Stenocereus thurberi (assembly GCA_002740465.1). NCBI lineage: Eukaryota > Viridiplantae > Streptophyta > Magnoliopsida > Caryophyllales > Cactaceae > Stenocereus > Stenocereus thurberi. The sequence goes on along the minus strand of NCQT01059426.1, from coordinate 9,876 downwards.
TATATAACACTAAATTGAAATGTGTCGTCCAACTAGATTAATTTGTGATTAAGATAACTCCAGATAATTAGCATGATTTTAGGTTCGAGCCGTTACAGCCTTCCCCCCTTAAAATAAGTCTCAAATCTTGTGACTTTGGAAGAAACCATGATGGTTACCTCAAATAGGTATGGGTATTTCCCCTCATGTCCTCATTGGTCTCCCAAGTAGCCTTAGATGAAGCATGGTTGGCCCCTCAAGCCTTTACTAAAGGAATGCTTTTGCTCTAGAGTTGCTTAACTCTGCAATCTAATATTTTTATAGGACGGTCCTCGCACACCAGCTTCTCAACGAATTCCACTGGATTGGTAATGGTGACATGATTTGCATTAGAACATACTTTTTGACTATGAAATATGAAAAACGTTGTGCACATGCTCAAGTTCCGCTAGTGTAACACCCGCATTCTTTATTTTTCATCAAGTTGAGGGTATTGCCTTTCTATGTTATAAAATCAAATTTTTAGTAAATATACGAGTTAAAATATTATTGATGTGCTTATGTGAGTAATAATTTTATTAAAAAGAATATTCTTGCAGCTATTAATATTATTCTGAGTTTAAAAACGCTACAATGATTTTTAATAAGCGTTAGTAAGGGTTATTATCGGCTATTAAATCGAGTAGGAACCCGAATACGGTTAAATTATTAACCTTAGAATTGGTTCGTTATTTATTAACTTGAGCATAGCTATATAATTGGGAACGAATAATCGACAAAGGGTTGTATCATTGATTCAGGTTAGGACATGAGATACGAGATTAAACTAGTGATGTAGTTGAATGGGCCAGCAACAAATAAGAAAATAATAATAACAAAACAAGGGGGGCCGAAGCCCCCTTCTTCAACCAAACGAATCGCGACCAAAGGGGGGGTTCTCTACCCCAGCCCCACGAATCGCCACCAGGGAGAGAGAGGGCCGAGCCGGGACCGAGGACAATGGCAGCCCACCAATGAGTCAAGCGACGGCTGACCCACGCGCCATCGCGAGGGGAGAGAGAGAGGTCGAGCGAGAATGAGGAATGAGGGGGAGAGCGAGACGGAGCTTGAGACACTGACGACTAAGCGTGGTTTCGGCGACCACCCAGGGTCCCAGGAGCAATAGCTAACGAGTGGGGAAGCAAGGAATGAACCAATTGCATGCGTACCACCGACTAAACCCTAGCAGACATCAGTACCTCCAAGCACCACCACCACCATGGCCAGTCTGAGTGGCCCAATTAGCCAAAGAATCGGGCCCTCTAGCTTGGAGTCCAGGTGGGTGTTTCTCGCCTCCTAAATATTAGTAATTTTAAAAATGTTTTAGCCCTTAAGTTATGATGCATGTTAGTTTATGATTAGTTAGATTAATTAAGATAATGCATGTTCTATAAGATTATGCATGTTCTATTTCAGCTGAATTTAGTTTAAATCAATGTATGTTAAGTTTAGCCAGTTCATGCCTGAAAGTGACTTCGAAATAACTTAACAATGCCTTGAATCGATATATGTTAGTTTAGTTAATTAATGCTTGAAAATGGCTTCGAATCGATATATGTTAGTTTAGTTAATCCATGCTAATAAGTGGCTTTAAAATAACCTAAGAATGTTTCGAATTGATGCTCGTTAAATTAACTATTTCATGATTGAAAGTAGCTTCGAAACCACCCAAGAACGTTTTGAACCGATGCATGTCAAGTTAGTTGATTCAAGTTTGAAAATGGCCTTTGAAATGACATAAGAATGCCTTAAGCTGATACATGCTAATATGGTTAGTTCATGCCTAAAATGACCTTGAAAACGACATAGTAACTTTGGTTAGTTGAAATGGATACGTAAGCCTTAACACGACTAAGTTATGCGTTAAAAATGACACGAATTGGACATGCTTATTGCTTTGAATCGATGCTTGTTAAATTAGTTAATTCGTGCTTAAACGCAACTTCAAAAAGAACTAAGAATGCGAACGAGGGGGAGAGCGAGATGGAGCTTGAGACGCCGATGACTAAGCATGGCTCTGGCGATCACCGGGGTCCCAGTAGCAGTAGCTAATGAGTGGGGAAGTAAGGAACGTACCAATTGCATGTATACCACCGACTAAACCCTAGCAGACGTCAGAACCACCAAGCACCACCACCACCATGGCCAGTCTGAGTGGCCCAATTAGCCAAGGAATTGGGTCCTCTAGCTTGGAGTCCAAGTGGGTGTTTCTCGACTCCTAAATATTAGCAATTTTGAAAATATTTTAGCCCTTAAGTTATGATGCATGTCAGTTTAGGATTAGTTAGATTAATTGAGATTATGCATGCTCTATGAGATTATGCATGTTCTGTTTCAGTTAAATTTAGTTTAAATCGATGTATCTTAAGTTTAGTTAGTTCATGCCTGAAAGTGACTTCGAAATAACCTAACAACACCTTGAATTGATATATGTTATTTTAGTTAATTAATGCTTGAAAATGGCTTCGAATCGACATATGTTACTTTAGTTGATCCATGCTTGTAAGTGGCTTTGAAATAACCTAAGAATGTTTCAAATCGATGCCTATTAAATTAACTAATTCATGATTGAAAGTAGCTTCGAAACAACCCAAGAACGCTTCGAACCAATGCATGTCAAGTTAGTTGATTCAAGTTTGAAAATGGCCTTTGAAATGACATAAGAATGCCTTAAGGCGATGCATGCTAATATGGTTAATTGATGCCTAAAACAACCTTAAAAACAACATAGTAACATTGGTTAGTTAAAATAGATACGTAAGCCTTAACACGACTAAGTTATACTTAAAAAATGACATGAATTGGGCATGCTTGTTGCTTTGAATCGATGTTTGTTAAATCAGTTAATTCGTGCTTGAAAGCAACTTCGAAAAGAACTAAGAATGCCTTGAATCGATGCCTATTAAGTTAGCTAAACCATGCTTAGAAATAGCTTCTCAAACGGCCTAAGCAAGTTTGAGTCAATGCTTGTTAAGTTAAGTGGAATTATGCTTTGAAAATGACATGAGTATAGCATGCTTATTTCCTATATGTGAATTATGGATGTAAGCTAGCTTCATGCCATGCTTGTTCATTTCAGTTCATGGAGTACTTTACTTAAGGAAATGTATGTGTATGTTTATATATGCCATAATGTGCCACTGGGAAGATGCTACTCGCTTAGTAAGTTTATACGTAGATATTTCATCTTGACTATTATGATAATATGCTATGGTTATGGAATTGAAAACCGAGCTGGTGGTTGGATGGCTAGAGGAAGAACTGATGAGGATTTTAAGGTTCTTTGTGGTCGATGTTATGTGAGAAGGGAGCTTGCATTGTGATTGACCGCAATCATGTAGATTGTGAGGCCACGTGTGGCTTGTTCTGCTGAGTTGATTATGAAGTGTTTGAATGTGTTACATGCAAACTTCCTTCCCTTTTATGTCATTCAGTTTCATCTTACGAGTGAGGGTGAGTTTGACAAAGAAAGTTTTCATGCTTGTAACCAATAGTAGCCATAACCATTAGAAATCGATGGCTTATTTTAACTATACGAATATAGTTTTGGGAGTGAACTCGCTAGAACGGGAGAATGCCTAAGGAATTTAAATAAAAAGAGAGTGCGTTGTATAAAAAAAAGGTTTTACTGTGAGAGGTAGCAAACTTAATAGCCATTATGGCCATACTCTTTAAATTGGCTAAGATATTGTGCGTAGGGACAATAAGATGGGAATGAACCTGATTGAACGGGGGAATCCCAAGTCTAGGGAGTAATCCCAGTCGTAGGAAGCCGTAGAGACCCTTACGAGGGTTAAGGTCCAAAAGTTAGTTGCCATCCCGGGCATAAGAGCTTAGTGTGAACGATAGTCTCACTCAGGGTTGATAATAGATCTCACCCAATTAGTACATTATGATGATCTTATGTCCAGAGTATTTTTCTAACAATTAAGAAAAGTAGTCGGCGTTTCGCCTTTTTAAGTATTTCAGAAAAAAAGTTTTTAAGGGTCATTATAGGACCAATACGAAAGAGATAATTTTAAAGAATATGAACCTCAAAGTGGCTAAGAAAAGACTTTTATGAGCCTCATGAGGCTAAGAAAAGAGTTTTTATGAGCCTAAAGAAAGAAGGATTTTTGTGCATATCATGTGATTAAGATTTTAAGTGCAGTATGAATGAAATTTCAAGTACAGCATGACCATATCCTTTAATGCATCGAGCATATTTGTTTGAATTAGGGCTGTCAAACGGGTCAGGTCAAGTCGACCCATTTAATAAACAGATCAACTTCGTGTCGACCTTGAAAATAGCTTAGATTTACTTAAAACTGAAAAATAATAAGTTTTTACACTACACGGTCAAATCGTGTCGACTTCAAGTCGAAATCGCTTCTGTTCGGGTCGGGTTCGTGTTTCTCTCAGTAAATTTGGGTCGGGTTCGGGTCGGGTTATCGTGTCTGATGACACATTGACAGCCCTAGTTTGAATGTGCATGTTTAGCTAAAGAAAGCTCCTTGCATAATCTCTACTTCATGTGTTTAAGCATCTCGTACGAGTGAATTAGATAGATAAGGCATAAATCACAAATTATATCACATAACCCATGAAAGAGAGTTATGTGCTTACCTCGTTGCTTGCTTATGTGTTTGACTACTTGTTAACAAAGGAATTTAGTCATCCAAGGGCCTAGAAATGGGTTTGAGTGGTTAGAATGAGGTTATGGATAGTTATCTTTCCTTAGGGACTATGATTGCCTAATGTGATACTAAAGCATGAATACATGATATGTGACTATTAAAGATATTACTGCTTGCAATGGCTTTGGTTTTAAGGAGTTGGAGAATACTCACTAAGCATATGGTTGCTCATCCCATTACTCTTTCTCCCTTTTCCCCAGGTTTGCATTATGACAAGTAGAAGCCAAGTCAATTATGCCAAGATGGAGTTTATCCTTGCTTGCAAGATGTCATGTGTGCCCATTTGAAGGAGTCTTACATGTTTAACGAAGTCATGTAATGTATTCCTAGAATTGTAAATGTTTGTAAACAAGTATTCTAGTTCATTTAATGCATATTATTTATAAATCGCTCTGTATGGCCATGTGATGCAACCATCTTATTAATTAGTTGTCTTTTTAATTGAAGTTGTCTACGTTTTGGGATGTAAATGCCAGTACTCCAGTTGTGTGAATCATTGAGTTGTATCTTTCATTTCTCCTCTATTAATGAACTATAGTGTTTGATGTACTTCAAGCAAGTTACTCGTTGAGTTATGAACTTCTATGTGTAGCCATTGAGCTTATTTTAGAATGTTTTATGCTTTCGTTGATTGCAGGAGTTTATTGTAAGGCTTTAGCCCAGAAACGATCAGTTTTTAGGGGAAACTCTATCCGTTTCGTCCCGAAATTTAAGTAGGAAGTTGGGAAAATGTAATGCTTCTGACCCTAGGCGCTGGGGGTGTTATAGCTAGTAAGTTAAATCGATAAGCCACATGGTTCAACTTCTCGATAATCGCATAAGGCCCAATATATCTAGGGCTTAATTCTCCCCTAGTATTGAATCTTCTTACTTCTTTAATTGGAGATACCTTCAAGAACACTTTAACTCCCACTTGGAACTCTAATGGTCTTCTCTTTTATCCGCATACCTTTTTTATCGGCTATGGGCTGCTTTGATACATTCTTGAATCTTCCTTATCATTTCAGTGGTCTCTTGAATTAACTCAGGTGCTATGGTTAATGCTTCATTGTGCTCACTCCAACAGAGTGGTGTTCTCCACTTCCTTCCATATAATGTTTCAAAAGGGGCCATCTTAATGGTGGATTGGTAGCCATTATTATTGTAGAATTCCACCAATGGTAAATAATGTTTCTAGTTCCCCTGGAAGTCAAGCATGCAAGCTCTCAACATGTCCTCTAGAATTTGATTCACTCTCTCAATTTGCCTATCAGTCTCAGGGTTATAAGAGCTACTAAAATTTAACTTGTTTCCAAAAGCTTTTTGCAGAGCTTGCAAAAATTGAGCTTGAAAGGTTTGGTCTCTATCAGACTCTATGTCCTTTGGCATGCCGTGCAGTTGGACGATTTCTTGACCATACAACTATGCAAATTTCTCTACACCCCAAGTGTCACGAATTGGTATAAATGGGTTGATTTGGTCAGCTGGTCCACTATAACCCAAATAGCATGCTTCTTTGAAGCAGAAAGGTGTAATCCCATAATAAAATCCACTGAGATTAAATCCCATTTCTGGGTAGGAATCGTGAATGGCATCAATTCGCCTACTGGATGCTAATGTTCAGCTTTCACTATTGGACACATCATACATTTATCTACGTACTCTACAATCTCTCTCTTCATTTTATCCCACTAGAAGAATTGTTTAAATCCCTATGAAGTTTTGCTCCTCATAGGAACACTGAGTATCAAGTATTATGGGCTTCCTTCGAGATATTTCTCTTCAACGCCCCCTTGTTAGGCACACGCAGTCTGTTTTAAAACGTCAAGGTTCCATCCCTATATGTTACAAAGCCAAGTGACTTCACTTAGGCGACATTTTGTCTAAGCCTCTCCAACTTAGCATCATCTTTTTGACTCGTGCGAATCTCTTCTATTACGGAATGTTGCACTTTTAATGCTGACAACAACCCATCTATGCATCTTGGTGATGCAAAGTTTGATACCCATGTTTTCAAGGTTTCTTAGAATGTTAGGTTAGGTATTTATCATTGTGTTTAACCCATGTTGGGTCTTCCTACTTAGTGCATTTACTTCCACATTCGCCTCCTTAGGATTATATTGGATTTGCATATCATATTTCTTAAGTAATTCTACCCATGATTGTTGCTTTAAATTTATATCTTTCTGAGCAAATATATACTTCAAGTTATGATGGTCGATGTAGATTTTGTACAGCATCCCACATAGATAGTGTTGCCAAATGTTCAAGGCAAAAACTACCTTAGCCAACTCCATATCATGAGTTAGGTAATTTTTTTCATAAGGCTTATGTTAGCGGGAGGCATAGGCTATTACCTTGTCGTCTTGTATCAATACACAACCTAAGCTATTCTTAGAAGCATCACTTTAAATAGCATACTCATTTCCTCTACAGGTAACGCAAGAATAGGCGCTCTTTTTAAGCGTCCCTTTAGTTCTCGAAATGCCTCCTCGCACCTATCTAAACACTCAAACATAGTCGTTTTCTACAGCAAGTTAGTCAGTGGGGACGCTGTTTTGAAAAGCCCTTCACGACTCTCCGGTGTTATCCTGCTGTGCTCGGGGAACTCCTTACTTCTGTCATAATAGTGGTCCTGTGCCATTCAATTACCGTTGTTATCTTCTGAGGGTCAACTTTGATTCCTTTCTTAGAAACTACATGTCCTAAAAATGTCACTTTGGTCAACCAAAACTCGTACTTTTTTAACTTACCATATAACTAGTGTTCCCTTAAGGTTTGTGATATAGTCCTCAAATGATTACCATGCTCCTCTCTATCCTTGGAGTATATTAAAATGTTATCTATGAAAACCACCACAAATCGGTCCGAATGAGGTTTGAAAACCCTATTCATATGATCCATAAAGGTAGCTGGGGCATTAGTAAGCCCAAAAGCCATCATGGTAAACTTGTAATAACCATATCTAGTTCTAAAGTTTGTTTTGGGAATATCTTCTACCTTGATCCTAAGATAATGATAAGCAAACCTCAGATCAATCTTCAAAAACACTCTAACTCCTTGCAATTGATCAAACAGATCATCTATCCGATACGAAGGGTACTCATGTTTAATGTTATTTTGTTTAACTCCCTATAATCTATACATAATCTTAAGGTTCCGTTCTTTTTCTTCGCAAACAAAACTGGGCTTCCCAAGCTAAAATACTTAGCCTGATAAACCCTTTTTGCAATAACTCATACAACTGGGTTTTTAATTCTATGAGTTCTATAAGGGCCTATCCTATATGGAGTTTTTGAAATAGGTTGTGCACCGGGAATTAGCATAATCTAAAAATCAATCTCCCTTTGAGGAGGTAATCTAGGCAACTCCTTAGGAAAGACACTAGGAAATATGCAAACCACAGGGATATCTTCTATTTTCATCTCCTCCTCCTCAACTTCAGTAGTGTAACACAAATATCCTGTGCACCCTTGGCTTAAAAATTTACTTGCCTTCATAATTGAAATTATTGAATACTCTTTCCCAGGTCTTTTACCATAGAAACATACTTCTCGACCTTCTGGCTCCTTTAGAGTGACTTTAAGTTCCTAACAATCTATGTTTACCCCATGAGTAGTTAACCAATCCAGCTCCAACAAAATATCAAATTCCAACATTCAAATTGGATTAAATTCCCGGGCAACTTGTAACGCCCCCAAATTAAACATGTTTCACAACCCAATGATAGGGGCATTACCGCCGTCCAAAAGGACCAGGCTTGAAACATGAGTGCTATAAATAACATAGTTACGCATAACTTCAATCATACACATGCACACCTAATTAATCCATAAATAATCAACTGTTAAGCAACATGAGGTTTTTACACCATAGTATAAACAATTCACCATGTAATCTGCTCCATCCATTGAACATTTCAATGTACTGCTCTAAAAATATGCATACACTGTATCAGTGTTGGTCCATCCAGATTCCCTTACTCAACTTATTCTCTTGCACTGGTTTACTAGCATGAAGATGATTCTCTGAGCATTTGCCTGAAATAAAACATGAAAACATTTCAAATTGTGAGCCGAAGCTCAATACATGCATTCCTGTAATGTTAAATGATAATTAAAATACTGATTAGACCCGCTTTGCAATTCATTTAGTTAAAACAGTGAATAAGATGATGTAAAGCTGCATTGCTAGTTATTATCTGATAGTGAACCCCTTGATACTGTTACGATCTGTGGATAGATGTACACCTGCCAAGACGACCGGGGGACCTGGCCTAAAGCCGCGCAGGTAACTGAAGGGCGAATGGCCTATAGATGATAACTGACGGGGTCACTAATTATCTGATAAATCACTGTATAAATAATTCATTGATGTACTTACCAAAACATGATAACGTTGATAAATACACTGTGATTTCTAAAGATACAGGCAATGTACATGCCTTAAGTCTTTAAAAATGTCATTTGACTTGATACAAGTCAGCTGTTTCATAAATGCCATCTGACTTGATAAATATATTCTGACTTAATTACACTTATGCAAAATGGGGAATGATAACTAGGCCTCAACTCTGTTTCATAATGTCATTGTAAGTATGTGTAGTCAGTAAATAATCCTTACTCACATAATTGAGTAAGCAAAAGTATGTGTAATAGAAATTGAGCAATGAAATGGGATACATAACTTGTGCATTTCGATATAATAAACTTATTTTAATTCAATATAAGACAAGTTAAACCAAAATAAACTGATTTAAATCAGTTAGGGCTATTGAACTTAAAATACAATAAATTAAAGCAAAATAGGCCAAATGGAAATGATTGAGGTGATAATGAAAAGATTTTCATTGATATAAATGAAATATGGGTTTCTGATATTTCCGAAAAGGATAATGAAAAGTGCAATGCTTCTGAAATGGATAATAGAATGGTTAAGCCCATAAGGGGTGTTGTACGTTCATGAAAGCTAAATTAACCTCAGTAGATCTGATACACACTAATTTGAGTCATTATTGTGTCCACTTCTTAAATTTCATTTTCATGCTCACTTAACTCGACTTTCAAACTCAAGTAAGCTTCTATAAATAAACAAACTTGTTGAGCTCACTACACTTTATAATTTCCTTGCAATACCATAATTATATGGAAACTTCTGAAAATATTTCCAAATGTCACAAAGTTTTGTATTCACTCATGTTACC
>NCQT01059393.1:0-12573 GCA_002740465.1 Stenocereus thurberi | reverse complement strand
CAAATCTTCCTGTTGTGTGTAAAATCACCCCCTGCTAATTAATCTCCAATATCCTCCTCAATTAGGCCTATAATTAAAAATTGTGCATTTTCCAACCCTGGACCAACCCTTGCTCAGTTTACAATCCATAACTTTCTTAATACTTAGAATTTAAATGCGATTCAAGGCTTTTTAGAAAATATACATCAGAGCTATGCATCCATATATAACTTACAAAAAATGAATCCCACTTTCCTGGTCAAAATAGGGCTAGAAGTAAGGTGATGTGTACGACCCAAAAAAATAAAAATGAGCTAATGAAGTGGTTTTGGTAGGATAGAGTGGCTAAAGTCCTTATTTAGGGCTACTAATTGTCCAACCACTTTTTCTAAGCTTACTTGGACCTTCTCAAGGTTTTGAAATCAATATTGACTTAGGAAGACCCAACCCTTTGCCTAGAGTCAACATTGAGTGTACTTTGTACGACGAAAACAGATACATGATAGGAAGAACCTGAACAGGTCATGAAATCAAGCAAGAGAGGGACAAAAACTACAAAAATACTAATAATATAATTAGTTCATGTCAAATGGAAGAAAGAACCATATGAAATAGCCCTCACCAGAAGCTAACCAAATGGGTCGTCCGCATAAGCTCAAACTCTAAAAGGTACTTCGCTAGCAACGGATACACAATTGAAGATTTGGCAAGCTTTCAACAAATCATAGAGCATAAACAAAAACAAAAATTTCAAGAAATCAAATTCATAGAGTAAACTTCATATAGGTGGAGAACAGTTACATTTCTTTTTTTTATTTTTCCTAGAATTGGATGCTCAAAATCTTTCTACACAGACACATACACAAATCAGAAAGTGGGATGCTGAGAACAAGTGAGCATTATAGAGAGAGAAATAAGGAATACAATAACCTGATTTAGAGATTTTACTTGAGCAAGACAACAAAGAACACGAAGACCAAAAGCCAGTAAAGATCAACATAAACCAATAATCCTTAAACACCAGGATCAAGGAAGGAAAGTAATACAAGGAACAGATTGACAAAAAAAAACCCCCTAAAAAGCATAAGGAAAAATAAGTGATGCTTATTTTCTTTTCCTCCCAAAATTATTACACTCAAATTTCAAATTTCAGCAAATCTCATGTTAAAGCCTACGATTAATGCTTAAATTTATGACTTACTCCATGATCATTAGTTCGTAAGGAAGAAAGGAAGAAAGCAAACAGAAATAGCAAATGAACCTAGAAATCTGCTTTGAAAATCCTTGCATTTTAGCAAGCATTTACAGATTTCTACCACATAGCTAATTATTTAATGAAACAGACTGAAAAAAAACTAAAAAACCTTAAAAAAATATGCTTTTGGAACCCTTGAATTTCACAACCCATATTTGCAACTTACATCTTTTATTTTTGATAATATAGGTTGTAATTGTATTATTGTTCTGCAAAGGCATTGTTCTCGATCATAAATGTGCAAATTACCTCTTTTATTTTTCATAATATAGGTTGTAATTGATATTATTGTTCCAGGAGGTTATCATTTTAATTGTTTGAGTAGAGGAAATATTGGAATACTGCCAAAACAGAATGTTCATTACTCACATAAAAATGATAGTGAAATGTTATATATAACTCCATGCAAAATCATACTTAAAAATGCACTTACCTTCTTCATGACCTGCAAATGCAAAAACCTCAGAATCTGATGTGTAAATTACATAGTTAGTCTAATGAGTAATGAATCTCATCAACAGATTGAAAAGAACAACCACCATGCAATTATTAGAACCAGAATCTGAAGCATCAATTAAGATAGACCTCAAAAAAGCTGTACTCTACTCCTACAAATTAGTAAATTTCCATAAGAGTTCAGGCAAATAGTTTTAAGGATGCTCAAAATCTCTCTTCACACACACAGAAATACACATATGAAAAGACCAGAAAGAGGGATGCTGAAAACGAACGAGTAATATGGAGAGAAAAACAAAGAGAATAACCAAATTTAGAGATCTCAAAGGAGAAAAACACCAAAGAACACGAAGACCAAAAGTCAATAAAGATCAAGACAAACTAATAATCCCTAAACACCAAGATCAAGAAAGAAAGATAATGCAATGAACAAATTGAAAAGAAAAACCAAAAGCAGAAATATAATACACTTTATTACACATATACAGTTTGAAGGCTTATTTAGAGGTCTCAGAGGAGCAAATCACCAAGAACACGAAGACCAAAAGCAAATAAAGACCAACATAAATAGGTAAGAAAAGCTTTAAAATTGGTTAAAACCACTAAAAATTTTATACATTTTCCATGTAATTAGAATATGATTTTTTGGTTCAACTTGCATAGATTAAAGTAATAAGAATGAAACGAACAAAAAAAAATCAACGCAAAAATGCAGATCTGTAGGTATGTAACAAAACATACAACAGATCCACATCAAGGGCAAGTAGGTAATATAGCTTTTCTCATTTAACAAAGTGAAAATGAAATCAGAGAGAACAATCACAGAAAGAGAAACAAGACCATCCCACATACAGATCTATTCAAAGAGCACATTGTCCATCTAAAATAGCATATTTTTAGAGACACCTAGAAAACCCTTTGACAAATTATTTCATAAGTACAAAACGGCTTAGCACTACATGCGCAAAAGAGGATTCTTTTAGAGAGAGATATAGAATTAAACCCAATTCAAGTTTTGCATCCTAGAGCCTCTTTTCTGCATGATTGTGGTCCATGCAGTACTAGTATTCCTTACGTGCTACGCATGGATGGTGGCACTTGCATGAAACATTATCCTAAAGCTTTCTATGATGATAACATTATTGAAGAAAATCGTTTTGTTAGATACGGTCCTATGAATGATGGTAGAAGTGTAACTTACCATGGTAAAAGCATTGATAATAGATGGGTAGTACCATATAACCGCGATATCTATGTCAAATATGATGCACGTATTAACATTGAATGTTGTGCACAAATAAAGGTTATTATGTATTTTCACAAGTACATACATAAGGGACTTATTGGGCACCATTGTTATTGAAGATAATGTTCAAAATGCCGAAAATGGAATAGGTCTCCAATATTATAAAGTAATTGATGAGATTAAGCAATACTTAGATTGTCGTTATGTGTTACCTGTGGACGCCGTTTGGAGAATATTTGAATTTGACATTGCATATCGTTACCCATCTGTGGAATTATTACAATACCACATACTGGGCCAAGTATGTCATATTCAATGATCGTAATGACTTTATCAAGTTGTCAATGTAGCACCAGACAGGACTACCAAACTGATGGGTTGGTTTATTGCGAATATTGAATATATTAAAGCAAGACGGTACACTTATGTGGCATTCCCAACTCACTATGTTTGCAATAAAGCACTTAAGAAATAGACTAAAAGAAAACAAAGGGTATGCATTCGACAATTGCCATATGCCCATCCAAACATGGGAAAGAGATACTACCTTAGAATATTATTGCATATTGTTCAAGGAGCAACATCATTTGAGGACTTCAGAACCATTGATGGCATCTTATATTTAACTTTTAAGGAAGCTTGTTTGGCACGAGGGATCCCTAATGATACTAATGAGTGGCATGAGGCACTAACAAACGCATCAAAATGGGAAACAAGGGCTGAACTAAGTAGTATTTTCTGTTCAATGCTTATGTTTTCAGAGGTATCACACCCTCATCAACTATACGAACAACATTAGGAAGATCTTACCAATGATTTATAAAGGAGTGTGCAAAGAGGCGTCAATGACCATGGTTTAGAGATAAGCTTTGAATAGAGGAGAAATCTTAGATTTTATGAAATTGAGTTGATTGTGAATAAAAATGGTAGATCGTTGAAAGACTACCCTTCTATGCCTTTACTTTTGTCTGATATGGTGCGACAACTTATTAATAGGCTCATAAGAGACTTAGATTATGATCGAGAAAAGGAGAAAGAGAACCTTGACATCTTGCTCCCAACATTGAATTTAGATCAAATGCAAGTTTTTCAGTCGGTCACTCACTTGGATGAACGTGGCGACGAAAACTGGTTCTTTGTCTACAGTAGTGGGGGAACTAGGAAAGCATATCTTGGGAAAGCTATCATAACATATTTTAGGTCAAAGGATAGTGCTCTTGGTGGCATCCTATCGTATAATTGCACTATTGTTACCTTTAGGTAAAACATCACATTCAATGTTTAAAATCCCAATAGAGACAGATGGGACTTCCACTTGCTCAATTTTCAAATAGTCAGAATTAGCTCAACTAAATAGGGAAGCATCACTTGTCAAATGGGATGAAGCTCCAATGAACACATCGCTGCACATTAGAGGCATTTAAGCCTTCCACACGTGATATTTGCAATAGAATCTAGCATTTGACAGGAAAATAATCATTTTTGGAGGTAATTTCAAGCAATTACTTTCGATTGTTACCAAATGGAGCAGAGTAGACATTCTTCAATGTCAAGGGCATCATTTTGGTGCTATTGTAATTCAACATCTTAAGATCAACATGTGACTCATGCATTCAAATTTAAGTCATGAAGAACATAAGCAGTTGCGAAGTTTTGCAGAATGAATATTAAATGTTGGCAATGGTTCTATTCAAGGATACTCATTCTTAGGAGGTAGTAAGCATGACTGGATAAAAACTCCTAAAGAATTCCTCATCAACAACGATAGTAATGGCCTCAAAAACTTGATAGAATTCGTGTACCCATGTATAGTTGGCCGATGTAAAGATGATTTATATTTTCAAAATTGTTCTATTTTGGCACCCCTGAACACTGATGTGGATAAATTAAATAATAGAATTTTGGCTATGGTTCTTGGTAATATCCATACGTATCTGAGATCGGACATATTCCGGCCATTACATAGTTACAACTTTTTAGGCTTCCTGAATCAGGAAATTAAGTTAAAAGTTGGTGCTCCTGTGGTTCTCTTGAGAAACCTTGACCCATCAATCGAGTTCTATAATGACACTCACTTGATTGTTGAAAGGCTTGGAAGTGAAGTGATTTAAGAAAAAATCTTAATCAGACAAAATATTGGGCAAGTAGTAACTATCCCAAGAGTTAACCTAACTCCTTCAACTAGAGAGTCACCATTTACCTTAAAGAGGAGGCAGTTCCCTTTGAAATTGACTTTTGTAATGATAATTAATAAAAGCTAAGGTCAAACATTACAGTGTGTGGGTGTTTTTCTTCCTAAACCTGTGTTTTCCCATGGCCAATTATATGTCGCAATCTCTCATGTCGCTTGCCCTTCAGGACTAAATTATTTAATTTGCAACAAAAGGGATGTGCCTCATAATATCACTAAAAATATCATCTACTGAAAAATTTTTTATGACATTCCTAATGCTTGGTTAGTCTCTTTCCAGATAGATTACCACGTAGATGTTGCACATTTGTAGAAAATAATCTACTTTCACAATTACAATGTTAAATATATTATGGGCTTACATAAATACTTTGTTTCCTTTGTTTATTGCTATAGATATGGCAGATTCGACACACAATTGTCTCCTAATATGTGCGATCAGCCCCTGAACGAAATCTGTGTCAGTGTTCGTTGGCCTTATGCGATGCATGTGCATACGAATATATGAAAAATGTAAAATATGGAAAGTCATACTCATGGACCATCAGGTATTCCTGTCATTAAGTTACTATAGTTCGGCAACCCATATACATATACATATTGTGAAGATACTATATTGTTTTGCAGTGTGATGAGATATTAGATATCATAGAAGGTGATGATAACATTAATAAATGGATGGATCTACTGATAGCCGGTAAAGTTCTTTGAATATCTGGACTATCAATTAATGGCGCTATAGATGGAGAAAGGAATAGTTTAAGATTGATTATTACACCATCAAATAATTTAAGATTGATTATTACACCATCAACGACACTTCTTGAGGTTTTAAAAAATTGCCGAGATATTCCCTGCTAGCACTTACCATCTTTTGTGCCATTTGTCGATGTTTAGTCACATCTACGATTTTGTGATAATGCTATAGGTAACATTTTTAGAAGGTTAAATTTTTTAGTCTACTTGTACACGTATAATTTTTATGTGTTTATGCTATCTTTATTTGTTGCTGCTACATATGTCATCGGCATAGTAGTTGCTACATTCCCTGTGGAAAGAACAAAAAAGAAGGGCACTGCAAAGCAGGAGGTGTTACTATACGATATGCAATATGTACTTTCATTGCTTATTTTTTTGGCTTTCTTATTAACGCATATTTATTTTCTAAGATTAGTGCATGGAATGTATATACATAGGATGTGCACTTTGAGATTAAGTTTGTGAAGAGATTTTACGGAAGCTGAGGGCGCTCATCTTCACTGTCACCTGTACTATGAAAACTACTTTGGCTTCTAGGGTGTATGTTAGGACCTACATAAGTACACATGTCATCCAATTGGCAATCCCTTTTTTGTAAAGTTGTTTAATTTTTGGACGATGTAGTGACATACTTTTGTATGAACCCTTTTTTTAAAAAAAAATTGTGCATAGGGATATCAGTTTCTACTTTACCAACCAGTAGATTGACGATTAATCCGGATATTAAAGCAACATATGCTTTTGAAGGATGATAGTTACAAATTGTAACATAAAATACTTTCCGTAGTAAGTGCAAATTTGCCATTGAACTCACACATAATGTTTTCATTGCGTATATTAGATACTATAGGATCGAAGGTTTGATGGGTCCCTTTGATTTAATGCATAGGAGACCATTACGAATGGTTCATCTTGAGAAGTTATTTGCTAGTCAGAGGATCATATTCGACGAATACTCATTGAGGCCAAACGTAAAATATACAATCTAATTCTTGTAATTTTGTGCTTTCAATTAAAACATTCAACAACATTGTAATTTTATATGTTTTATATAGACATGAGAGTTTTTTTTTCACATTTTTGCATACGTGCAAGACATCTACTCGTTGGTGTTTTGGGCTTGCACTAATTGTAAAAAAAGTTACCACACTTACGTACATGCTTTAAGTCTGCCTTATTGTACTTGTCCGAATCCAACAAATTTGACTCAAAAAAGGTTTGCTATAATTAGCTTCCTATTATCATATACTCTTTAATATGTAATTTCACGCAGGATGCTCATCGTATAATTTACTAACTTATTGAAAACTACAGGTATGGCTTCATAGTTCTCATGAGAGATCATACAGGTTATAGAAGGTTTATTGTTCTCTGCGAGGATGCATGAGTTCTTCTACATGTAGCCACGATAGAGTTAGATGCATACACAACATTGGTACTATACTTTCATCACTTTCTACGTCATTTGTTGCATGATTACTTATTACTAACACTCTCACATTTACGTTTTCCTCAGCCATATGGTGACCTTTTGTTGTACGCTATTCTAGAGATTTATCTTGATAAGCCATGGGTATTTATTATTGAGTCTCCACATCACCAAGACATAGAACTACCTATCACTCTTATTACATTGGTGAACCAGGAGGAAGAAGTTTTCTGTTTGAAAAACTCCACTTCCAAGTATACCAACTAAACAATAAGTACACATAAACTTTGTTTGTATCAATATTAGCAATGCAATGATTACTAACAAAAATATATTCTGTACAGGTATAGGAAGAGAAAGAGAAGTCTTTGCCATCCTGTTCCATTTATTAACTTATTATCATGTCATTTACTATGATCTTCTTCATATATATTACCATTGTTTATTTTCTATACTATTATTCTTGGTTGCACTGGATTAAGTTGATAGTTTTCTAGGTTTTTCAATAGCTACTTATCATCTTTTTTTCAAAGTTATAATATCAAATATGCTTGTACTGGTAATGTTTTAAACTTTTCCAAATGACATGTATGTTTTAAAAGCTTCTTTATTCAAGCACTGTACATAACACAGGTCTACACTAGTACAGACATAAATACAATATGGTTTTATCTATTTGCTAACTGTTAGGAAATTTTAAAAAAGATTCGAGCTATGATATATGTGGAAGCATAGAAGGGAAGTGAATATTTGAGAAAATAAGCAAGATCAAGATGACAATTGAGGACACACATTTTTTTACACAGAAACCCAAATCGGAAGAAAACCATGGGCGACAACAATGAGATAATGTAAAGAGAGATAGAGATAGAGATCTCAAACAGCATGATAGCTCAATGAGATCCATTACATCCAAAATCTCTCAACAATAACTCTCAATAAAATATGCAATAGAAAATCGATATAGCCTACTGGTGCCAAGAGACACTCCAAAGTGCCACTCAAATGCTAGCAAATGTGCACTAGATGCTGCAACGAATGGTCACACAAAATGCCCAATTTATAGTATCCAGAAAGTAACTCTTACATTAAGAAGAAGGAGGCCACCAACCAAATCATAATTCACCAAATAAAGGCTCACAAAAGGGATGATTATGGTGCATAAATTTATTGAATTTATGCTCTTGAAAGACCCACTGTAATAATCGATAAAGAAAGTCATAACTTGCAGCCATTTACGTCTTGTAATGAATCAGCTCTAATGTCACGGTTAATGGCTGAAAAACCTAAGCATCCTAGGAATCCCACTTGCCACGGGCCATGGGCCAAGCGGACTATCCATGGTCCTCTCTAAAGGGCAAAATTCTGAAGCAATGGGCTTGATTGCATAATGGGGCTAGAGTCACGTGGGTTGTAGCAACAAAATATGACAAGACAAGTGGATAGAATATTTAGTTAAGCCTCTCAAACCACAAAAATATGGTAAATAGAATTTCAGGCCATTCAAAAACCAACAAACTCCCCCGTGGGGCATAATTTCGGGAATGGGCTAGAATGGAAAAATCAATCTTGCAAATGAACTTCTCAATATCAAACGGTACGCATCCTTCAATCCAACGTTCAAAATCTGGATCGTATGATGACTTCGCTCTGATACCACTTGTTACAAAATTTTAAAATAAAATTCGAGCTAGGATATATGTAGAAGTGTAAAAGGAAAATATTGCAACATCAAGAAGACAATGGTGGACAAAAAAATTTTGTACATGGAAGCCCAAATCAGGAGAAAGCTACGATTGACAACAACGAGATAATACAAAGAGAGAAATATCTCAAGTGGCATGGCAACTCAACAAAATCTATTACATTTAAAATCTCTCAACAATAATTCTTAATAAAATGTGAAATAGAAAATGGAGATAGCCCACAAGGAGCAGTGCCAAGAGGCGCTCCAAAGTGCCACTCAAATGCTAGCAATTGCTCACCATCCACCGCAACGAATGCTCAATTTATAGAATCTGGAATGTAACTTCCACTAAGTAGAAGGAGGCCAACAATTGAGTCATAATTCAACAAATAAAGGCTCATTAAAGGGATGATTATGGTGCATAAATGTATTGAATTTGTGCTGTTGAAACATCCACTGTAATAACTCATAAAGAAAGTCATAGCTTCCAGCCATCGAAGTCTTGCAATGAATTAACTTTAATGCCACGGTTAATGACCGAAAACTGAAGAATCCTAAGAGACCCACTTGTCGCGGACCGCAGAGTATTGTGGTTCTCTCTGGAGGCCAAAGTTCTGAAGCAATGGATTGGGCTATATAATGGGCCGAAAGTTACGTGAGTTGCAGCAGCAAAATATAACAAGGCAAGTCGATGGAGTATTTAATTAAGCCAAAAAACCACAAAAACATGGTACCATACCCTCTAATTATCCTTGTGATTATATATAATTGTTATCGAGATGCATAAATTTGAAAAGTTCAGTCCAACATAATTTACTATCCTATTGGTTAGATTTTGAACTTTAGAGGCAGGTCCTTCTCCTGGAGGCAAGGATATTCGACTAGGGCGCTCAGAAAGTTGCCAGCCACGATTCTTCTCATCTGCTAAGCGTCAATCAATTATTGTGAATTTGTGATAGTAGGAAGAGGGCAACTTCTAGTCTCCTTAACCCCAAAGGGGGGGGAACTAGAAAAGGGTTACTCTCTCGTACTCTTTTTCTACCATTTATTTTCACCTATCATGATGTGTTCAACTTTGATGAAAACTTATTAAATGTTGCTATCCAAGACATTTTAGTCGTAAATGGTTTAATATTCACGCTAGTATATTAATTTTCAATAAATATTTATGTCCAAAAGTGCACTATATTTATGGGTTTCTTATAAATGTTATCCCCCAAGTATTACACGATCCAAAAAACATAGTCACTGGCTCGTACACAAGTGATCCCTAGCTAAACCTTAGTATATTACATTAACTTAGTTGTTAACGTCTGCAAAGACCATAAAATGAGTAAATAAATAAAAATAGCTTTAGGGTTTGAATTTTTCCATGCCATGTATTTGACTTTGTGTACATACTAATGATTTTTTATTTAAAAAAAGATAAAGTTTTGAATAGTTGGGCATATTAAGTTATAGCTTTTTGGTAATTATTATCATATATCCCTCAACAGTTAGATAAATGTTATTTGTATCCTACTACTTTTGGAATTATTATTTAACTTTATCGTCTTAAAAATTATTATCGTATGACCCCTAATAGTTTGCAAGTGAGGGGATTAAATGATAACAAATTTCCTGCATATGACAACAATGTTTAAGGTGAAGGAGGATAAATAATAATTTCAAAGCAGTAGGGTACAAATAACATTTACTTAAATATAAAGGGGTATATAATAATATTTCTTATTTCTTATTTTTTTTTCTTCTGATAAAAAATTTTAGGTTTTTTGAGTTGAACTTTGTGAATATTTTAAATATCCTATTTTAAAAAAGGACTGAACTTTGTCTCAACTCCTGTATTTTTTAACATAATTGCAATGTCAATTTAAAGAAGAAAATACGGAAACATTAATCCAATGGCGCCATACAAAGGTAAAATGATTGAGCGAAAAGAATTGTTGCCATCACCTGGTGTCAAATATTACCATGATGACCTCAAAAAAATAATACTATGACAACATTTACAGAAAAAAGAAAAAAAGACAAAAGATGTGAAATAACATGTAACATGTTTTGATTCCGTCATCCAAAGGATTCTAGAATCTAGACCAGCCGAGGAAGCGAAAGATCGCTTTGATGCTCTCTGATCTTTCTGTATGATTTTAACCATCCATTGATTGAGTGGATGGCGTCTCAATTGCATTCATTACTAGAATACATGTTCTTGTTCTTCCTCTGTCGCCTTCCATCCTTACTTCTTACAAAAGTACGAAATAACAAAAATATAAATTATTAGGTGGAGAACTCCTGTTATGTACCAAATACTTTAAAATTATAAGATAAGTGGGGATAACAATGGATCTTGAATCCAATCCAGATCCACCATATCCTTTCCATTTAGATGGTCTAGATCCTTTAGTTTTGAATCCAATAAACCTTAAAAAGGATCTGAATCATAAAATGATTTAAATATGGATCTATTTTTCAGATCCGAATCTGACCCATAAGATCCATGGGACTCATTACTCTTGTAACCTATAAACCCAACAAACAATTCATTTGGACTTTCCCTCCCTTAATTTGTTTGTCCCTTAACATATCATGAGTAATAGTCTCCATCTTTCCACTGAAATTGGGCGAGTAATGCCTAATGACAATGAGTAATGTGTAGGACAAGTATGTTTACCCATAATTACTATAGGTATTGATTGAATAGAGGATATCCATATACTCATTAGTAGTATTAATGGATAATAATACTTTTGTATAATAAATAAAATTACATTGAACTACTTTTCCATCTCTTCCTTGATGATAAGCTTAGCTCAAATTGAGGAACTTATTTTAATCATTTCTATTGGATTATAAAGTTTTGATCAAAACCATTGAAGTTATTTAATGTCAGCTGAATTGTTTTAGTGGCGAAAAATTATCATAATAGAGATAAATGTTAACCAAGTGAAATACTTTTGAGCTCAAAGTTTAGATTTGAACTTCTTTTAATCTTCTGCATCGCATAGTCAGGTTTTGATGCAACCTATTAAATTTGGATCTTCCTCCTCAATTTCGGTTAACCCCATCGTTACTCCCTTGTAGTTTTGCGGGTTACGTAGTAAACACATGTATAAATACCCTACAAAGTCTTAGTTGACTAATGTTAGTTGTGTCAATTTTACGAACTGTTATGGAACTTCTTCTAGTGTTTTGGTTAGTGAAATATGGCTTTGAGGAGCTACAGTTTGTTGCATGAGGTGGTATTATAGTTGTCACTTCCCATTTATAAGCAAAGTAAAGTTATTATTATCTTATATCTTATTTTTTTAACTATTATCTCTGTTAAAAATTATGTTAATATGTTCATTGAATATCTACTACATGTATTAAACTTTCAATATACTTTTATAAGATTATGAATGCATTTAGGATTCGTTTAAGATCAATAAACCCAATAGATCTGGGAATGGATCCCAATTTTTAGGATTCAGTAGATCTAAATTGAGTTTGGACCCAGGCCCAAAAAAGTAGAATGAATTTGGATTTAAGTGGATCTGATTCAGATCCAACCCATTACCATTCATAAATTGAG
>NCQT01059392.1:14730-25683 GCA_002740465.1 Stenocereus thurberi | reverse complement strand
ATGCCACCCCTTCCCCTTTCCTTCAAGCTCTATCCTTACCAACATTATCAACCACAACCATCTCCACCATCTTCACTTCTCGTAGCACCATCACAACATTAGCATCTACCATNATCCCTGTGCGCTTACCACCAGTGAATCATCCCTTTTGACGCTAACTTACATTGATCTCCACCATCCACCTCATTTTCAATTGGATAACCATGGATGATTTGGAATCCTATAAATTAAAGAGCAAAGGCACAATTTGGGGCAGCTGGGTTTTAATTAGCTTTTAGGATAGAATAGATAGATTTTAGATTTTAATTTAAAGGTCTTCATTTTTAATTTTCATCTTTCCTCTAAGTTTTTGATTTCCAGATCCATTTTTAAATTTTAGATTTCTTGTAATTTGATATTCAGTCCCTTAGATTTTTTGCTGCAGTTCATTGCACATGCTTTGGGTTAAACTTGCCATTTAAGTTTTGAATTGGCTTATTGTTGGTCTTTCTACTATTCATGTTCTTCCCCCTTTCCCTTTGTTTTCTTCGTCAAAATTCAAAGCTTTAAAAATGTCGATTCCACCATTTTTAATGGGCTTTGAAGACCACTTGTTGCTTGGTTCTGGGTTACTGGGTTGTTGTAAAATCCGAATCCCTTTCCCCTATTTCTAGTGGTTTTCTTCTGTACTTTGCTTTTCCTTCCGTGATTCAACTTCTTCATCCCTTGTGTTTTTGATTCTGGTAAGGCTTTATTGCCCCATTGATGGAGGAAGGTTCGGATATGGGCTGAACTGAGAGTAAGAAGGCTCTGTTTTGCCCTTTTCCTTACCCTGTTCCATCATCTCTATTTTTTGAGGTTTTTGGTTTGTGCCGATAACTCACAATTAATGGCGGGTATTTGATTCGTGCTGAGGCTTCTAGCAAGAAAGCCCAATTTTCCAGCTTTCGATCTAGACATTTGATTCATGTTTTTAAGGTTCGAGGAATTGAGCAGGATGCCATGGCTTCTATTTCCTCATTGTTTGTCCCTTGTTCTATGCTTGTTCTAATTTGGTTGTTTGGGATGGCTTCTTTTTTGGTCTTCTAAGAGGTATATCCTTATTGACCCCAATTGGATTAGCGTCATCGTTAGATTATATCTTGCTTTACTATGTAAGAATCAGTTGTTGGTACAAATTGAAATTGAGAATGTGAATAGCTTTGGCCACATATAGGTTTTATTATGTTAAATTTAATGATTTATACTTAGAGTAGTTTAATTTGTACCTTGTTTAATACTGGTCAGTGTTAATCTTGTTCTATTAGTACTCTTAAATATGTTTATTAGCTTTAAGATAACGCATGGTTAGGTAAACATAAATCATGTACACTTGCGGCATATAATTTCACATTGAGAATCATGTACACATTTTGGGTGTCGTTGCTGGGGATGGGTAGCATGAGATTAAGACACATTTCTTTTTATTTGATATTTTCTTGTTAGTTATATATAGTTTGATTTTCTTTGTTTATTTGTTTAATTAGTAGCGATTTAGTTTAGTTTATTTCTTGAAAAAAAAATTAAAAAGTAAAAAATTCCAAATTGAAAACAAAAGTTAGAAAAATTTAAAAATCACTAAAAATTGAAAAACTTGAAAAAAAACCCTAAAAATTGAAAAATTTGGAAAATTTTGAAGACAACATGATAACTTTCTATTTCCCTCAACAGGAGCATGAAATATTTTGGCGATACTTTAGTAGATTGAATGAATTTCCTACTCAATGTGTTGATTGATATTTAGAGAAATGGAAATTTGCCAAGTAGCTTTTGAGGGTCTGAATGGTGAATATTGAGGTTATATTGAGACTATGTACCCTGAGGGTTTCGGATGTTTGTTTACTAAGACTCATGATGAAATTTAGGATTTCTTTCAATATTAGGCCCATGATACTTGGGAGTATTACAATCCTACAGAGACCTTTAGTCACCCTATTTCCAACCCTTATGTAATGCATGCTACACTTTTGGATAAGAATCAGTTTGATGGTATATCTTATGAGCACCTTCATACTCCATATGCTCTAGTTTCATATGATTATTGCTATTCTTTTGATCATGATATAGATTCTTATCCATGACTTAATAGATCACATGGAATGACGACATTGATTGCTTTTAATAGGAAAGCTTTACTTGTATAAGTTACTCAAAATTGATCTTGGTTTAGGTTCTCCCACACTTGAGGTCAGCTCTTATGAGCACTTTGATGTTAGTAGTGAGATACTAATTCCTTTAGAGCATGATTTTCATGATGATATACATTTTTATGACCTAAGGGAAGTGAATGATTTCTTATCTCCTTTAGCAGTTACTCCCTCCCTAGAGTTTAGCAAAGTTGGTGACGCACTTTAGAGTAGTCTGATCATTCATGACTCACTTCTTCCATCAACTCCCTTAGCATAGCTTAAGGAGGGACATAGATTTGAGATTGATGCTAGTTTTGATGATCAGTGTGACATAGTTTTTAAGCTACAGGATACATTTACTAATGAGCATTCACTCGAGGAGCCTTCCATTGTAGAATTGAGTAAGGTTGCGCCTCATATGGAACTTGATGATCCCGTTTAGATTGAGTCTTCCCTTGACTTAGCTCACGTTTCCTATTTCGCCTCTTTCTTCCCTCCCCATTTTTTACCCTTCTTCAAACCCTCCTAAGTCTACTTTTATAGTCTAAGACTTTGGTGTTTGACGGTCATTATTTAGATCAAACTCTTGACGATATTAGTTGACCTTAAGATCACATTGGGGTGAAGAATTTGACTTTAGGCCATTCTACATGCTTTGATTTTCATATTTTATTTGATTGGCTTTGCCTAGGTTGTCTCCCCTCCCCTTTTGGACATGTTGGACTTCATTTCAGACATTTAGACCAATCTTGATGGTCTGCGCATTCATATAGCAACATCGTTGTTAGACCATTGACTTAGGCATCTGATTTTGTATATACACATATCTCTTTTGATTGGGATGCGAGATTTGATATGCTTAAGAGAACCTTGAGTTACCATCCCCCAGTGCACTTTATTTGGGCTACACCTCTTGCTTCTTACTACTTCCCTTTTATGAGGATTAATCCAGATTGTTTGATAAGATATATTACGAGCCTTTGTGGGTTTTGATATGAGTAGCAAGCTTGTGAGCTAAAATAGAGTGGATGATGCTCCATCGACCTCCTCGACACCATCTGAGCGAGGCATTATTTTGGGTAAAAAAGTACCCAACTTGGTATGATCATTCCATCCTTTTCCTATTTGTCATTTTCTTTTCTTTTCTTTATTTTTTTTTGTGGATAGTTGTGAATATTTAGGATTGTGATTTTGTGGGTTATCGATTTGAGGTGAAGCTTGGGATTCATTGAGTCGAGTTGGCTATGATCACACTTGTTGGTTTCATGTGTTTGTTATTTGTGGTGTGTTTTTAGTTTGTGAATATGTGGCAGTCTTTTTGTTTTTGGTTTTATTATTGTTTAGTTTTATTTAGTGGACCCTTGTTTAGTGTGCTTTAGTTTTTGTTTTGTTTTGTAAATATGTATTAATGTTACCTCTGCTTTTATTTTGGCTGTTTTGTTTAGTTTCAGTTTTAGTTTAAGTTTTGGTTTGGCCTTGTTTTGTGTTTTAGTTTGTATACTTGTAAGTTTATCTTAGTTTTACAGTCGTACAGCTTATGTGATTGCTTTTTGGCACATTGGTTTCCACAATGAGTAGACTGTGAAGTTTTGATGCAGGGGTGGGGTGCCCATTTGTATATGTTTTTGTAATTTTGAAGAATTCACGAAGATTTTTATTTTTCTTTGAGGAGTTGTGTGCTTTCTTAGGTGATTGTAATCTCATGTTGCTAGGTTATTGTATGGAATAAAGTTTGCATGATGAGATGTCTAGTTGATGATATAGATTTGATTTTTTTCTATAATAAGCATGTCTCATATATGTAATTTTGTGTCTACCTCACTCACTTTGCCATCAATTCTTTAAGTCTTGTTGTGAAGTTGTTATGTGAATATTTTGTTGTTGAGGTTGCCTTTAATGCTCTTGAAAGATGCAGAAGAAAAGGAAAAAAGGAAAAAGCCTAGAAATGTGAATAAAACCCCGAGTACTAATGTTAAAGCCACTATCTTCAATTCATATCTCTAATTGGCTTCACTATGTGCTATTTTACTTGATCATGCATGTATTTGTGCAATGAAATAAATACTTTGTACATTCTAATAAAATCCCCTTTTTAGGGAAGGTCCGAATATTTGTAAGTTAAGTGGCTTTAGGGTGTGTGCATTATTATTCTTGAAAAAAGGAAAAAAAAGAGAGCAAACAAGGCAATTAGGCAAGGAAATAGAGATCATGTCAATGCTAGCAACTCGATTCACAAGGATTGATGCATATTTGCACATGCACCAAGGTGTATATATCATTGCACATTGTAAGTGGGGTGTAAAATGAGAGTCGACATACATCTTGTGGCTTAGTTATTTCATGACTGTGCATTCTATTTATATATAATTTGATGACGTAGTTACTAGGGCGATGTAATTACCTAAGTTTTATACATAATTTTCCCCATTATTTGTATATAAGTTCATGTTTTGCAAAGAAAAAGCAAGAATATTTTCCTTTGTTTTTTAGAAGATTTTGTGGGTATTTAACTTCGAAACACTGATGATACCTCACTTGTCCACTTGGGAAATTGACAGAGCCGCAAGTGCATGGTGGCATTGTAGCAAATCAATGTTGTCTCGTACAGGGATTAGGTTGATCTATTGGGCTTTATGTCCTTAAGATAGGCTAAGCAAATCAAAACTAGGAATTAATAAGAAAACATCTAGATCTAATTTGAATGAGACTAAACAATCAGGAATATGTTTCACCTGACGATAAATCACTCAAGGACGCTGCACAATGATCAATCCAAGGCAATTCAATTCAAAGGACAATAAACAAAGTATCACTGCTCTCTTTCATGTTATAGTAAGTGTCTAGTATTAGCCAATCCTGTATTTTCATGGTTTTCAATCAATCTAGATTCTTAGGAAAAGGATTATCACTCATGTCCCATCGAATAGTAAATCTTTCTCAAAAATTTACACATACAAGTTCGATTTTTGTTTTCCAATGCCAAGTTTCACATTTCAGTACTTCGTCAACATCCGAAATCAACCAAGAAGATGGTCAATCAACATGCTTGAAAATTAAAACTCTAAAATCATATTAAACATGAAATCAACTTAAATCGAATTATTGAAGTGCAGAAATTTAAAGCAAATACATCAACTGGTTCTCAAATCCCAAATTTGAAAATCTAGCCTAACATGATAAAGAAATCTAATTATAAACTGAAAAATAAATATACTTGAGAGACGAGAAAAAGATAGAGAGAGATGCTTAGTTTCTGTGGTGATTCGTTGATCTTGCGATGCTTGCCCGATCCACGGTTCCCTTGAAAATCTTCTCCTTCTTATTCCTCAAACTCTCTTTAAGGTGGAAAAAACTAATCTAGAATCGTGGATTGGATGGTAAGGATGGTAGTAAAACCAATCTTTTATTGCTGGAATCAAAACTGCTAACCGTCTACACATTTGGAAACAAAAAGCCATGACGAAAACTCAGGGGAATAGGGGCCTATCACTAACCGTGGCCCCCACCACGGTCAGACCGTGATGGCCATTGGTTTGGTGGTTCTCTCTTGTTTGCCTCGCTGCTTCTTCCTAGATCCACCTGGATTGTGGTACTGGACACGGTTCGTCCGTACTGGGTGTCTTAGGGCCTTTTTTTCCTACCTCCTTTGATCCACAAGGCCTTAAAATCTTCATTCTATTCACATCACTTAGCTCACCAAGTGAAAATATGCAAAAAAACTCTCAGACCAAGAGAAACCAAGCGCAATAGTAGAAACAAGGGTATAGATCTTACAATTAAGTATACTAATGCCATAAAATGACTCCCAATACTCATAAAATCCATGTAAATATGTCATTCATCACTCTCCCATGCTTAAACCTTTGCTTGTTCTCATGTAAACACTTGATAAATCCAACAAGGGAAGATACATCTAGGACTCAAATACATAACGACCTCCGAGAACTAAGCAACCCGTAGTGCATTACAAACAAGAATATCAATCGACGGCAACCCCAAATAACACAGAAGGCATTTCAAAATTAGAAGGACATGAAGGTTTTCAAAAAAGTACGAGAACACAAGTTCGATATCAAACTTGATTACCTCCAAAGGACGATAAAACACATTATGCAAGTACATGGAATTAAATAGAGCCAAATGGACCAGTAGAATCTCACTTTTGGGAAACCTGAAACACTCTCACTCTTATGTTTAAAATATAGCATAAATTCACTTAAGATTCATTCCAGAGATGCAATCTACCATATGCTTGTCAAGATTCTCAAACTCTCCACCACTAAATATGCAATATGCACAAGATAATTAAGAGGACTTTACATGAGTTGACACGTGGGCTAGAAGGGGGTTAAGACAAAGGAGTGAACTAATGAATTTGGACAATGTCGAGCTATTTAGCCAAGGGACTAGGGAGCAACCAACAAACCACCAACCAACTATCAAGTTCACCAATACTTCAAACCCCAACAATATAATAAACATATCCCAATGAATCATATAGGAAATGAGTTGACAAAGAAAGGAATTTAAGCTATTTACATGCCCAATGTCAATCACTTCTTCACTATTTTTTTATTTGTTTCTTTGTTTTCTTTCTTGTTTTTTCCCTTCTTATTTTTTTATTTATTCTCTTCCATATAATTTTTTTATTCTTTTTTTTAAATGAAATGAAAATATCAATCATTGAAAGGCGTAAGATGCTAATTATCAACTCATAACCTAATTCATATGTACACAACCCAAACAAGGAGGAACAAATGCAAATGCTCAATGTCATTATTCCCTCAATAAACTAGCATATCAAAGCCACCTTAAAACTCAATTACCTCAAAACCACTCACTATATAAATGAAGTGATACTCCATAAACTTGGCTTAAAGGTTATGAACATGTGCTTGACCAATGGTTAAGATTGAAGGGATCACAACAAGAAAATGATTATAGCTCAAAAGGGCTAGCAAAGGGGAAAAACATGTAATACAAGGGTACCCTATTTCGCTATATGGCTAAAATGTTCAAAGAAAGAATGCCTTTATCATATTATCAACTATGCACATGCTTATGTGGTTTTGACAAGAATCTAGACAAGTTCTAGAAATGCAACATAAAAGAGCCACACACACGGAAGAACATGAGACTATATATGATGAATTAGTCCAAATAAGGCTCAAAGTCTCACGGGATATCTACTAAAGTCTCAATTAGTTCATATAATGAAGCTCATACATAAACATTACTCAAGCTCATGAACACTAACATGCTTAGAGAATCATCATTGGAGGTCATCTCAAACCAATCCATACCATCCTTATATGCACCTAGAAATGCACGTCTAAATTGCAACACATCAAACCTAAACATACATGCTCTAACTGGTATGCAAACTAAAAATCAAAATGGAAAACATGAAACTACCCTTCCCCCATGCTTAGATAAAGCATTATTAGTCAAAGTAAAGAAAGTAAAAGAAGGGAAAAGGAACAAAACATAAGTATCTCACCAGGTTAGGTGCTAGATGCACCTAAGCTAAGGCCTCCTTGCAAATGGGGCAAATGGAGCATCAGCCACTCTATCACAACCTCAAGACACGACCAGTCAATTAGATGTCGTCAATGCACGTAGAAGCTTGTCGAATGCCACAGCATGGAATTCGTGAACATGGCAGTAAGAGAGCATCAAGATAATCACAATAAAGAAAGTCAACACTCTCGTCAACAAACCAAATGTCATAGAAAAATTAAAAGAGAAATTAAAGAAAGTATTCCAGGTGATTTTTCTAGGTGCATCCACTAGGTAAATAAAATATGGGTCAAGGGAGGCATTACACCCAATAAAGTAACCTAGGGTATAAAATTATCAACATTCCCACCAAGCATATGAAACAAATTGTCCTCATAGCCCAAATCAATATTAACATCACAAATCGTAGGATTACTAATGGGCGCATTAATATAATACTTAGGGCAAGGAGAGGGTAATGAACAAAGAGAGGAAGCATCTGAACGATCAAGGGGATTGGGGAGAACAATAGTACAACTAAGGCTAGGAGACCCCTCAAGCCCAAACACATCACAAGACCCCTCCAAAGGAGTCTCAACTAGATCATACACCTCATCTAAAGTATCTTCTAACTCAAAACATGTATTAACAACACTAAACCTAGCAACTATCCTAAAAGAATCACCTGTCTCAAGCCCGTGCACTGAGCTAAAGGAAAGAATGAATCAGATAAAGTCAAGACAACATCAGTATTGTCCCTGGGTGATACAAAGTCAGGTTGAGCATAACATGCATAATAAGGACTTGAAGTTATATCAAGAACGGAAGAATTACATAAGTCACACCAAAAAGGACATAATAAGATCTAGCATAGAATGCATAAGGATTCGGGAATGAATACCTAAAAACACGACTACCCTTCTCAAACACAAATGAATCCCGAGCAATCCACTTAAGCAAATACCATGCCTTATCAATGCTTGTATCTAGAAAACCCCAATACTCTAAAAGAGTGCGAGTTTTACTATCCACACCATCAACAATGTTCAAAATTTGACATTTACCCATACAATAACCACATTGAGCAAGAAAAACATGCAAACGATTAAAACATCTCCAAAATAATTCATGTTTGAATTAGGAAAAATAGAAAATTGTAATTGTTTTTTCCTCAAATTTTTTTAGATTTTTTAATTTTTAAATTTTTTTTTGTTTTTTCCCAAAGAAAAACAAAATGTTTAGTCAAACCTATCGGTAAAAACCCAATATCTGACACTAGTCTTCGGCAGTGACGCCAAAAACTTGACAGAGCCGCAAGCACATGGTGGCGTTGTAGTAAATCAAGGTCGTCTACCACAGGAACCAAGTCGATCTATTGGGCTTTATCCCCTTAAGATGGCTAAGCAAATCAAAATTGGGAATTGATAAGAAAACATCTAAACCTAATTTAAATGAGAATAAAAGTTCAGGAATATGCTTCACCACATGATAATTACTCAAGCAAGTTGCACATCGATCAATCTATGCCAACTCAATTTAAAGGACAATAATCAAAGATCGCTACTCTCTTTCAAGTTATAGTGAAATGTCTAGTATTAATCAATCCCGTACTTTCATGATTTTCAATCAATCTAGACTCTTAGGAAAAGGATTATCACTCTTGTCCTCTCGAATAGTGAAACTCTCTCAAGAATTCACACATACAAGTTCGATTTTAGTTTTTCAATGCCAAGTTTCACCGTTCAGTACTTCACTAAACATCCAAAATCAAGCAAGAATATGGTCAATCAACATACTTGCAAATTAAAACTCTAAAATTAGATGAAACTTGAAATCAAATCAAATGATTGAAGTCCAGAAACTCAAAGCAAATACATCAACTGGTTCACAAATCCCAATTTTGAAAATCTAGTCTAACATGATAAATAAATCTAATTACAAACTGAAAAATGAATATAATTAAGAGTTGAGAAAAACATAGAGAAAGTGATGCTTAATTTTCGTGGTGATGCGTTGATCTTGCAATGCTTGCCCGATCTATGGTTCCCTCGAAAATCATTTCCCTCTTCTTCCTCAAACTCTCTCTACGGTGGAATAAAACTAATCTAGGATAATGGATTGGATGATAAGGAAGGTAGTAAAATCGATCTATTATTGCTAGAATAAGAGCTGCTAACAATCCACAAGTTTGGAAACGAAAAGTTGCGAAGAAAACTAGCGAACCCGTGGGAACAAGGGCCATCACAGCCTGGCTATGGGCCTACCATAGGCCATGGCCCCACCACCCACTACGGTCAGACCATGGCGGCTACTGGTTGGGTGGTTCTCTCTTGTTTTCCTTGTTGCTTCTTTCTAAATCATCCTCGACTGTAGTACTGGCTGTGATTTGTCAGTACTGGATGTCTTAAGGCCTCTTTTGCTACCTCCTTTGATCCACAAGGCCTCGAAAATCTTCATTCTACACACATAACTTGGCACACAAAGTGAAAATCTACAAAAACTCTCAAAACAAGCGAAACCAAGCATAATAGTAGAAATAAGGGTATAGATCTTACAATTAAGAAAACTAATGCCATAAAATGACTCCCAAATAATCATAAAATCCATGCAAATATGTCATTCATTAGAAACCGAGATGTTTAAAGAGCTTGCTGCATACACTCGATGTAACCATGATTTCGACGAAAGTAAGTTAGACTTTTTATTTTCTTATTTTCCATTTCTTTTCAGCTAGTTTAATTTGTTTTATTTGATGACGAACAAAATCTAAGATTGGTGGTATTTGTTTGCACTAAAAAACCGATTCTTTTGCTATACCTTTATACCTCATTTGTGCTAAAAATAATTATTATATTTAGATTTTATTAGATTTTATTTAATTTTAAGATGACGGAAAATATTAAAATATAAAGAAAAATGGTGAAAAATGAAGAAAATGATGAAATGAAGAAATTGGATCAAGAACCCAAATACAACCTGCAGCCCACACTATTCCTTAGCCAATTTTCTAATTTGACCTCCCAAAAAAAAAAAAAAAACCTACCTGCTCTCCTTCATATGCCAATCACCTACAATGATAAGCTCCTCATTTTCTCAGTGAGTTTATGGTACATACTTATGTGTCATGTTAATATACACACCTATATAAAGAGGCATTCCACTACCCTTGCCCAACAAACCTGCAGTTTTTGAGCTCAACAAACCTAATTCGAATTTGCCCATACTGAAGGTTGACTTAATTGGACCCAACAAACCTAATTGCACTACCCTTGCCCATGCTGTAAATGGACCTTCTCTCTTTGAATTT
>NCQT01059383.1:32358-42978 GCA_002740465.1 Stenocereus thurberi | reverse complement strand
AACCCCGCGAAAGCGTGACCTACACTGGGAGATGGTGGTGGTGTTGTTGTACCAGTATGCAGCACCCTACATAAATGAATAAAATTAACAAACCAACAAATTAAAATAGATCAAACATCAATTAAATAAATTACATTAGTGCCTGAAAAAAATTAATTATAAATATGACAACAAAGACTAAGATAATCAAAACTAAATATTCTTTAATTTTTTTGAATCCAGCCTACTAATTTTTTTGTTGTAGGTAGCTGATTGAACATTTTATTGCTCTATATACTATCTAAAACTATACTTTGAAAACATGCCTAACATCCAAGAATATATAAAAAAAATCTCCATCTTTATGTTTCTCACTGGGAGATGTTAGCTCCAGAAATGCAACCTGTTAGATAATTGAAAGACATAAAAAAATAAATTATTAAAAAAGATAACCAAAGAGATTAACTAGGATGCAAACTCGGCAGAATCAAGTTTAAAAATGCACAACAAAGCTCAACTAACTATAGAACCACAGCAGAGTTGAGCCAACAATAGAACCTCAATCGAGTTCAATCAATAATAGAGCCATTATTACAACAGATATAGTGATTATCATAAACAAACTCCACAAAAGCAATCCGAGTAGAATGACGATAGTCCCCAAGTAACCTCAGATGATGAACCTGAAAGCAAGATTCTATTCAAGATATGTTTAAACTTTCCGAAACCATGATTGACATTAGGTCATATCACACACCTCTCCACAAAATGATTCAAAGAACAACTTCATCCTATTGACTGGATACGCTAATACTGAGGCTTTCTAAATTTCAATTGTAGCAATCAAACAAAGAACGGAGCTGCACGTAATAACGAACCCACCTTTGGTAAAAAGGTAGGATTAACAGGAGCAATAGCAGTCTTGGAAGGAAGCACTCTGACAGGGTAATATACAAGCATTGTGCTCGATAGGTTTAAAGAATTCTTAGCACCTTCTGCTATGATGTGAGAGAGCCAAGTGTAAGATATCAGCATAGTGATCATAACACCAAACACAAGTTCCAATTGATTAGCAGTATGTCATTTGAAGGAGCTTCTTTCTTTTCCTTTTTTTTTTGTTTTGAGGGGGCGTTGTTAGGTTTACCTTCATCAGTAAACTCAATCAAAGCAAAGCGTAGAATGGAATTTGGATCACCACAAACACGACAATCAACAAACTACAACCCCAACAATCAAAGCATTTCAGTAATATACACACTCCTGCAATAGCTAAACATAAGCTTAACAAAAGAAACCATTAAACCATACGCTGTATTGCCTGTCCACAATTGATGAAAAGAGCAATAAGTTTCACCTAAAACTGACAATTTCTCTCGAGTCTGGGAGTAGATCATTGCAATAAGAATAGCTGTGACTCTCGGACTACATTCCATGGCAGCTTTAAATTTATAGTAGAGTGATTACTCTGGACCAAGGGCTATGAGACAAGCCTAGTGAGTGAGACAAATACACTATCAAATGGCCTGCATAGTCTACCATATTTGTCAAGCAATTGGGAATGGAAAAATTCTAGCAATATTTTTAAGAAGAGCCAGACACCATTCTTATTAGCCTCTTGCCTCAAACAAAGCTGATGGATAATCAACATTATAGAGGCTTCATACTCACCACAAAAAATGAAAAAAAGTCATTATAGCTTCATACAAGTACCAGTTATCTTAAGTCTTAACCGACCCATAATGCCTACTACCAAGACTGTAGGCTATTTTGGCAGCACAATGTTCGCAGTGGATCCAAAAAATACAAACGCATTGCTTGCTATTACTACCCTGCTCCCCTGACCAAAGGCGGGGGGGGACCAAAAGAATACATAGTACATATTCATCTCTTTCCTCTCCTACTTTTTTTTTTCCTCTTTTGTTTTTTGTTTGGGGGAGGGAGGCGGGGAGGCTCAACTAACTTCTTTATCATATGCACAATCTTTCCTCTTCAAAAACCAGGTTTTGCACAATTTGAGCATCACTACATTAACGGAAATGAACTATCATATGCTTAATGAAGCAAGCATACAATCTCTTCTGCATATTAGATTGAACAACAGAACCAATTTGAGCATCACTACATTAACAACTCATGCCTTGTCCATGGACAGGATCAAAAGACTTCTGATCTAAGAACTTTTGTATAAATCAAAACAACAACAATTTATTTGAAGAAATTTTCATCACCAGGACTTAACATCAGGACAGCCCTCAGATAACCAAAGCTTAAAATTCCCAAAATGATGAACTAAAAGCCTATAAATCACTAGGACAACCTTAGACAATCAACTAGTACATATAGGTTCCAATCATGCTGCTAGTGTTCCCCCATAATGAATAATAAAGACAGCAACACAACCACTAATTTTTAGTCATAAACAGCCACTAACTTTCAATCATCTTCACTATCATTAACAATACGGAGTCAAAGGAGGTCAGGACTTAATGTTTCCAACTACCAGCAACACTTTCAGGATTCTGGAAGAACACATAAGAGGTTAATATTTATACCCTAGCTTGGTTCCTGTTAGGCAAGTACTGGTTAAAATTACTCCACCATCTTCAAAGTCCTTCTATAATGGTTAGGCATTTAATATTCACCATCTTCAAAGGGTTTGGAGTGTTTTACATTTTTCTTTAAACTTCCCCCTTGATTAATAAAATGAACTTCCAAGTTCCAACAACTGCATAACCTATTAATAATTAAATCCAGATCAATTTATACATTAAAAGACACTCATAAATAAGAGGACCTACGTACAAGAGAACTAACTCCAAAAACAAAGAAATATAGCCAATAAGTTTTTGCATCATAAAGTTACCAAATACACCTTTCTATATGTTCAAGATGCATCCCATCAACGTTTATTCGAAGTTTATGTTGTAGCAATCACATCATAAACAAAATAGTTGAGCCTTGCTTTCTAATAACAATCAAATAATAAAAATTAGTTGGATCAGCCTTACTTTCTAATAACAGCCAAACAATCCAATATCAACAAGGATCAAAGGTGAACCTAGCTGTTATAACCAGGAACTTTACTTAGTAAATTGTCCGGTAAATTGGTGAAAGCATCATAATCACAACCAAAGTGACATCCACCATCTTCTTAATTTCCATGCAAGAAAGACGCATTAACAAGTTCACTGACTATTTTGAAAATGGAGATAAATATGAGGTCCAGAGATAGATGAAAGCTGAGAGCTAAGTTGTATACTCATCTGGAGAACTTGACATTGTCCTTGATATTTGCCCCAAAGGAAGGGAAAGGAAAAGAAACACTGATATCACAGATCTTGACAACATATAATTGTACAAAATTTCAGAAACCCATGTAGGAATCCATGGGCAAGAGGACAAAAAAAACACATCATCCAGATAAACCATGCATCCTTTTAACTATAGATCAACAGAACAATTATCAATCTGTGCCTTACCAAGACACATCTTAGAGCTGTCATGCGTATAACTTGCTTTTTAACTATAGATCAACAAAACAATTATCAATCTGTGCCTTACCAAGACACATCTTAGAGCTGTCATGCGTATAACTTGCTTAACAGATAACACTTATTTTTTTGTAAATGACATACACAAGCAAACACTCTATTACCACCTGATCACATACAAATGAATAAATGATAGAATCATCCAAAATCTAACTAGATCATCCCATTCATCCAATGTCAAACTACCACAGATCATCCAAAACCACTTGATCACTTACAACGAGGGGGGGCACAGGACATAGCTTGGATCGAGAAAAGTTAGGATAGGTCCAGCAAAGAAAGGTACAACCTTGAAATTTAAGCTCAATCGAGAGTAGTCCTTTGTCGTGGCAACATGCATTGTGGATGGTAGCCTAACACAACAGAACCTCCGCCCCACCTCCCCCCCTTTCTTTTTAGCTTTACTTGTGACAAACAAGGATTTGAAAAACTAGTATTGTAGTTTCTCAGTCTAGAAGCACAACAATCAACATTTCTCCAGCAAATCCCCAACCTCCCTCTTTCTTGGGTAAAGCTCCCTTATTTTCCATCCAAAAGGTCATCGTGGAGGATCAATGGAAGAACCCTTAAAGCCACGCAACAAATTCTAGTTATTTTACACAATAAACTGAATTAGCCAAATCTACATGAACTTACCCAAGTTCAACCAGCACTGCCAATTAAAATCAGGCCGGTTTTGGATGAATTCTCAAACCAAAAAATTCTAAGAGTGAGAGGTAGAAGAAGTATTTTGATTTCTCAAATTGGATAAATTCAAATTGAACAACTAAATTGGCTTACCTTGCTCTTGATGTCTGCGTGTGCGAATTCTTGAATGTGTCTTGCCCAAATCCATCTTTGATTTTGGTGATTAAAAGAGTTCTTGGCTTTTTCCCAAATCCTTCTCCGATTTTGGTGATTCTCAACCAGAAATTGCTTTCTGAGTGAATGAATTCCTCAGATTGAATGAATTGAGTGAATGAATTAGTGATTCAAAGAGACTGAATGGGTGAACGAATGAAATCAATTAGGGCAGTGATGAAGGTGTGGGAGCAAGAATGAAGAAGTCTCTAGGTCATGAAAGTTTCACTACTTTTTTTTAAAAAATCTTTCACTCATTAAGGCACCAGTGAGTCCCGCCCTAGGTTAGACGGCATCGTTTTGCGCTATAGTACTGCATTAAATTTAATTTTTTAGTGCTGATTGATCGAGTGCATATACTAACTACTATATATAAATATTGAAAATTTTTTTGTAAAAATAAACTATCTTAATTCCAATTATAATTAACATAATAAAAAGTAATTACAAAAATTCTTTTGTATTCCCCACATTTAATAAGTATTGGAAAATGTTTATTAGTTCTCCACACTTGTTAAATGTGGAAACGAGAATATTATCAAATTTTATTACTTTTCTCCCCACACTTCAATTAAATGCAGTGATGTAAGTGCCGGAGGATGCATTATTTCTTGTAGTGGTAGTAAAAAGGTTCAGATCTCATGGCAACATTAAAAAGAAAAGTGCATAGAAGTAAGTCCTTAGTGCCCTTGCCAAATAGCAAGCCAACATAAGCAAGCACTAGGACATTGTGTCCCCATGACACCCTTTTTTTTTGTCATTGAGTTGGCATTTCCTTTAAGGTTCTGGTCAATCGTCAACTACAAAAGTCTAGCCACTCCTTTCTTATTTTTTGCATCTTTTAGTGAATTAATCTTCCTTAGGAGATTGTTTCCTTTGTTTTTCATGAGCGATGGGTGACTTTGAGAAGTTAATGGATATGTGGTGCATGAATTTATCCATTCTGCTTTTAAGTCCTAGGATCTAACTTTCTATGTCTTACGCTTCAATAATAGGAAGATATGTGCTCTAGTAGAGGATTTTACTGCTATTTGGGTTCTTCTGAGCCAAAGATAGTGGAAAGTCCATTGTGGAGATGGATTTCTTCCACCTCATTCAAAGCTTGCTTCATTTAGGGGTGGATGAGGTCACAAAGGCCATAAATGGTCATGATGTTGATCTTGCATGAACCACTTGTTAATTTATGCTGGAGTCCAAGAACTATTATCATTCTAATATGAAATGAGAAAATCTTACCTTTCGTGTCATGAATTGGTTCTCGTTTGTTAGTAAGGGAGGACTAGCCCTTGTGATGCACCTCGTTGTGGAGCCTTTGACATATTATTCCTACATATCTATTTTTCTTTTAAGACAATCTTTTGGTTAGATGACCTTAGCAGCAACCCTGGTAATTATCCTAGGGGAAGCCTCTTTTGTTGTAAGTAACATTTTATACTTTTGGTTGTTTTTTTCCATATTTGTCATCTTGATGGAGATATTGACTAGTACTTGCTTGTCTTGGGATATTTGGCTCTTATAGCATTTTTCACCATGTTCATCCGTAATTTTCACATAGGGATATAAGCCTAAACATTGTGCCATGTGCATGTATTCTTTTAAGCATTATAATGATAAGTCATGGGCATCCTTCTTCAAATATGAGAAGACCAAGATCTTTTGGAACATCAAGTGTGGTGCATTTGTGCCTTTAGAGTTCCTAGTGGATGTGGAAGTTACCTCCCTTTCTTAGGCCTCTCATGTTGGTCACCTTATTTGTGAACCCTAAATATCATGGATGGATGAAGGCCACCACTCCTGAACAGTGTGGTTTGACAATAGCTAAAGATGGAGTGCACCCATGGAATGGACAACATCTTGTGACTATGATGTCCAAGCGAAAGAAGAGGAAGGGGAAAAAGGCTCGTAATCTTATATGGGTGACGAAGCACAATAAAGGGGCACAAACAAAAATGGACAAGAGAGGACCAACTAAATTGACTTCATTTGCGTATTTATGTTATGTTTCAAGTATTTTTAAGATTTCGGTACTTAGAATAAGTCCCATATGAAGATATTAGGACTTTAGTTCTAGTAGTAATTGATGATATAATGGACTTTTCTATGAATAGTAGTGAATAGCTTAGCAAGATGAATACATCGTGTAATGAGCAAGTTATTTTTTTTAATAGTCTTGTGCAGGCCCTGTTTTTAATTTTTTGTTTTTGTTTGTCTGCAAGATCTTAACCTTGAGTAGCTCTTTGGAACAAAAATGGAAATTATTTATGATCTTTAATTTTATGGTCTCAAATTTCTTGTAGATGGTGTTATATGGGCTTCAGGGCCAGTAACCGACCGCCAGGATGCTAGAGGTTTTGGTTATACCCTTTTTACAAAAATTTTCATAGGTAGAAGCATTTTAAGATGATCCATATTGATAATTTGGATGAACTCTTTGCCATGAATTGCCATTCGTTTACGACACCCACATTTAGAATTTCCTTAATAAAAAAGGGGTCTATCCAATAAGGTTTAAAATTTCTGTGTAGGTTGCTGATGGGGTTCATAATTTCTTTTAGGACCAAGTCGCCCAATTTTATGTCTTTGGTTTTAACTTGTGAGTTAAATGCTTGAGATAACTGTTTTGATATTGTTATGGGCGATGTACTATGACAAGTCTTTTTTCGTTTGGTAGTTAACTACTCATGTTGACTCATATGCAATCTAGCCTAGATACTTGGCTGTTTGATGTAACTCGAAGTTAAAGAATTTACACTTCTGATGGTAAGACCGCTCGTTCCCATGCATGAGTGAGAAAGCAATAGTGCAAGTGTGTTGCCTTATGGATGTCTTATATTCCCATTTTGCAAATGGCAACTTATCAGACCAGTCTTTATAAGTTCTATAATTTTATTTAGAATGTCTTTAATGTTTTCATTCATAGCTTCTGCTGCATTTTTAATTTGCTGTCGATGTGTATAGATCACCTACGATGAATTTTATATTAATTTAAAAGTGTTGTAGCTTCATCCTTGGGGTAGGATCCATGTTTGATCATGATTTCATGCATGGATCCATATCTACATATTTTATGATTACTTAAAAATTTATCCACTTGTTTAGACATTAGCTCAGCGTAGGATGCAACTTCAACTCATTTGGTTAATAGTATATGGCTGTTAAAATGTACTCATGCACATTGGTACCTTTAGGAGTGATCTTTCTATTGACATCTATTCCCCACATTAAGAAAGGCTAGGGAGAGCTGAAAGTGTATAACAAATAAGGCGGAACATGTTAGAGGTTTGCATGTTTTTGACACTTTTCGCACATTCATACAAATTAGAAGCAATCTTTTTCTTTGGTTGTCCAACAATAACCTTAGCTTAGGTTTTTCTTAGATAGTATGTGTATGCNNATATGGGTACCGCAGTCTCCAGTGTGAATTTTTTCCATGAGGGTTTGTAGCTTTTTTGCATCTAGGCACCAAAGGTTAATCCCCTAAGATGCGTTTTTGTATAACGCTTCATTATTTACCATAAATTAGAATGTAATTCTTCGTAATGCTTGCCAAGATCTTTAGGTAGAATTTGGAGGTTATTATCCTGGTACATGACATGTGAGGATATCCTTGTAGTAAGGACACTCATCTAGATTGATAGACTTGTATGTTAAGGCAATAGCAAAGTTCATTTTTCCTGTTGCGACAATGGTTATTGTAGTTGTATCTTTTGGTATTGAGATCATAGATGCTAGCTTTGCTAAAGCATCCACAAACTAATTAATTTTCTTCTCTGGGAAGATATGTAAATTGCAAGTTTTCAAGGTGTTCTGTTATCTTTTCTAAGTGTTCTTGGTAGAGTGCTATGCTCTCGTTTCTCACTTTCAACCACCCCATGATTTGGTTGAATAACTATGCTGGAATCTCTGTAGGCATCCACATTCTCGATGGGCAGTCGTTCAAGCTCAAGGTTTGATATTTTACATCTTATTCCACCTAGATTTTTTAGTTTTTAACAATGGTTAATTTAGATTTTTTATTTACATTTTGTGTTTCTTTTGCAGGATAAAACCAAGGCATGCAATGATGAATCTTTTGAGGCTTATTGGAGCCAAAACATGCCAAGCAACAAGGCTCGAGATTCAAGCCAAAGAAGGCCTAAAGGAAGATTAAGGCAACTAGTGCTAAACAGCACTACCAGTGCAAAAATGGCACTACCAGTGCTAGGTTCCTATGCTAACTCGCACAATCGTGCCGCCTCTCAGCTTTGGCACTATTTTCTTGTCCTAGCAAGTTGGCACAGTCAACCCGTGCCACATGGCATGATCGTATAAGATTTGTTGTCCATGGTCTATTATAAACCCCATTCTCCTGCATTTATAAAGAAGTAGATTTTAAGTAGATTTCAAGGATGATTTTAGGAAAAACTTTGGGATAGCTTAATAGTAGATCTAGTTTGCTGCCATTCTAATACTCTTTCAATTCAATACCACTTTGGATTTTTGTTAATTTTATTGCCTTCTCTTTCTCTCTACTTTCTTGTGGCTTTATTGTTTAAGTTTTTCTCTCTAATTTCATACTTCACTTTTATTACTCAAATTTATGCTTTAGATAGTTGGTTTTAGTGTCAACCTTGATTTGATGTTGAGGATTTGCTTGCTTACCGTGTTTTTCTCACTTTATCTACTCTTTGTCTTTGTTGTCCTTCTCTCAAGTATTCAAATTTGATGCCCTTCTCGTCCCCTTCAACGTAGGGCTTTAAGGCCCATTTTCAAAGTTCAAGTTCTTGGTTAGTTATGGGCTAGGTCAAGAGTAATTATGCTATGTTAGTACAACAATAACAACACCACCACCACCTCCCAGTGTGGGTCCCGCTTTCGCGAGGTCTGGGGAGATTCAGCTGTAGGCAACTGTTTCCCTCAAATCTAACAACACCACCTCCCAGTATGCTACGTTAGTACAAATAAGTGGAAATTCTCCTCAAATCTAACAACTGTTTCCCCAATTTT
Source organism: Stenocereus thurberi (assembly GCA_002740465.1). Taxonomy (NCBI): domain Eukaryota; kingdom Viridiplantae; phylum Streptophyta; class Magnoliopsida; order Caryophyllales; family Cactaceae; genus Stenocereus; species Stenocereus thurberi. The sequence continues at coordinate 33,622 of NCQT01059383.1, read as the reverse complement.
GGGGATACATGCCCCAACTTTGGTTTAGTACTTTGTATGTAATTTTCACTTTCTGCCCTCTACATTTAATTTAAATTTAACGTCTTCATATTGATTTTGGGTTCATAAGTAGTTCAGGTCATATTTTAGTTTAATTATTTTGATTAGCATTCTTGCGTTGCTAATTTAACTTAAGCATTTTTAGTAAAGAATTAGGGTTTAATTAATCATGGTTATTGCTTAGCAGTACGTGATTAGTGTTTGTTTACATGTTTTAACCATTTCTGCTTTCCATAATTTTGAAATGTGCTGAATTTAGCAATAAGTGACTTGATTCCAACATTGTGCACTGCTACAAGAAATTTTCACTATACTTACTAAAAACTATTTAATAAATTGGTGCCATTAACAAAGATGGTGGCACAAAGTTAGGTCACTTTGTTTTTTTCTTAACCCTTTCGTGTTTAGTTTAGTGATTTTTGTGCATTGGATTTGTCATTTGTATTCAAAACCCCAAAAATCCCTAAAACACAAAAAAAAAATTAAAAAATTAAAAATGATAAATTTCTAGTTTTCCTAATACAACAACCGAATAACTCCCATTTTGGGCCCACTGTCGTCAATATGACCAAATTTCTAATTTCCCTAATGTAAGCGAAAATTTTTGAATGATTATCTAGCTCAATTTTCTCATTATGGTTACCCACATTTATGGGGAATGGAAAATTTTAGGTGTTCTAATAATGTTGTAAATTACGACTATACACTTTTAGAGTATTGGGGTTTTTATTCCAAAAGTGTAGATGAAGCAAGGGATATGCTTGAATAGTTGGTTGTCAGTACTTATAAGTTTAAGAAGGTTGGTTGTGTGTTCATGATATCTTTACCAATGCGTGTACTTTCCGTGCTAGATCATTTAATGTGGAGCAATCTATGGAATCTTATGCCCCTAACACTTTAATGTACTGCCCTTGTGCGTGATTATTGTCAAATATCTAGCCATGAAACCAATTATTTTCCTCATGTTATTGAACTTTAGACTTGAGCAAGGAATAGAAAACCATACAGTCCATGGAGAACATAAGTAGTAAGTTAGACCAATTCTCAAAGTTGGTTAAGTATTATTTGGACAAAGTGGCACCTGTCTTATATGAGACTGACCTTAGAGTAATATTTTCTTTTGCATATGCATCTCCTATCTAGACTAGCATACCTTTGGACTTCTATGATGATGCGGTAATTATCCCCGACTCCCTACTTTTTTAGCTCACTAAGAGATCTCGAG
>NCQT01059383.1:7094-21265 GCA_002740465.1 Stenocereus thurberi | reverse complement strand
TCGTTGGTTAACTTGTTTCCGTTTCATTTCATACTTTCTGATTTTAGATGTTGTTTGAGTGTTTGTTTAGTTTTAGTTGTTTTAGTTTAGTTTAGATTTCTTTTGTTTTTGATTTTTTATTAAAGTTTGTATTTTTATTTTCACTTCGTTCAACTTTATTTTGCTTTTTTGATTGATTTTCTACTGTAAAAACTCAGAACTAACAGTTTGGTTGTGAACATTGTAGAGACAGAACCAGAATTGACACAAAAAAAAAAAACATCAATGCAAGTTTTTCTAGATTTTCATGTTCGGTTTGGATTTTTCGGTGCTAATCTAGTGCTAATTTTGTTGTTAATATGTTTTTAGTGGCTTCTTAGGTACTCTAGGCAAATTTTTGTGGAATTTTTAGGCATTTCTATAAATTATTTTCTATTTCGTTTTTTCTGCACTATTCTTAGGCAGAAAAAAATTGATAAAAAAATATTTATGTTCTCTGTGATTGTATTGAATTTTCTGTGTATAGTTTTCTGCATTTGGAGTTTGATTTTCTATTTTATTTTATTTTTAGTTTTTGTTTTAGACTTGGATATTTTTGTTTTTGTGTGTTTAAATAAAGATCAGATGACCACAATGATGCTCGTGTTTTGTGTTTGTGATTCTTTTGGGTTCTTTGTGTTAGGTCACTTCTTGTTGTTTAAGTCTTTTTGGTCTTTCTTTTCTTTTGGTAATATAATTTTATTTTTGCTAGTTTATTTTGTTTTGTTAACTTAATTATTTAGGTATCTTGGTTTTGTTTTCGTCATTAGATCATAATTGGTTGTCCTAAAGTCATTGTTTTTCCACCTTTCCCAAAAACCCAAAGAAAATTGAAAAAAAAAACTGAAAATCTAAAAAAACAAATTGGAAAATTCTTAAAATTGAAAACAAAAAAGAGTTTCAAAAATGCCAATTTTTTGTATCCCACAATTTGATCATGAACCTTTTTGGAGTCATTTGTCATGACTTAATGATTATCACGGTTAACTGAATCAACATTTTCAAAAATGGAAAATTTATGAGGTTATAGTTATGGGTTTGAATACTAAATTTTTAGATTATGTTGACTCGATGTGTCCTGGAGATTTATAAGGGTAATTATTATCTAAAACTCAAGATGAGGTATAGGATTTCTTCGAAAAATTGGCTTCGGACACTTATGATTTTGAACAAGCTAGAGGGCTAATCCTCACCACCAAGGTCACTTCATGGATTCGTATGACCACCCATCTTACTTTTATGTGCCTCCTATTTTGTGTAATTATTGTGAGTCTTCTTATCATGATGTTCATAATTATTCTTATCATGCTCATTCGATGTGTGAGTGATGAAAAGACGATAAATGAATTGACTGATAAAATGGTAGAGACTATGACAAAGAGAATTGCTAAATATCCTTAATATTTTAATCAGAGTAAGGAAGATTATAATTTGCAAGAGCCTGACTCTGGTTTAGAAACTCCTAGACCTAAAGTTAGTCTTTATGGTGTTTTTGATCCCTCTTATCGTACTAGGTCTAATTTGCATGACGATATGCTTTTGTCTGACCTAGAGCAAGAGAGTGACCATACTGTGTCTCTATCCCATGACCTTTCATCTGAATTTAAGTCACATAAGGACATCCCTGAATATGTCCTAGAATCTATCGAGCCACCCACCTCTTTTAATCACTCTTGTGAGTTTGAGGAGGGTGACAAATTTGAGGATGCTAGTAATCCGTTAGATATAAATATCATAACTGAAGTTGAAGATCATGATATTAATGAATTAGAAGCAATTTGTTTACAAGAGTCATGTATGGGGGTAGTTGAGCCTATTAGTTCAGAATTTGATGATGATCATTTTTCTGTAGAATATGAATCTTTTTCATGTGGATTAAATGAAAATGAAAGTTTTGATGTGGGTTACTGTGCTGAATATAGGTTACTCTCTTTTGACCTCATAATTACTGACCATCTTTTGAGCCCTCTAAGTCTGCCTTTACTGAATCTAAGACTTTTATGGCTACGGGGGCTAATTTGGACTAGACTCTTGAGCATATTGAAAGAGAGAGACATGTGGACTTCGAACCCACTGTTTTACCTAGACATCATGTTCCTAATGACAAATTTTCTAAGTGGATCACCCATTTGCTGGCTAATTATGAGTATGTATGTCTATTTCATGATTGGGCCCAACAATTTGATAAGTTCAAACAGGCCCTTAATTACCTTGCATTGACATGGTAGATGTACTCTTTCTGACTTCAACTCTCTACTTTTTACTGTTTCCATGTGATTAAGGTTGTTCTTGCCAATTTGATAAGCTGCTAGTTTCGCTAATGGGTTTTGACTTGAGAAGCAATGTTCAGCTTAATTTGAAGTGGCTGATGCTTCCTGAGCCTCTATCTAAACAGATTTCAAGAGGCTATAGTTTAGGTGCACTTCTGCACCTGACCAGGTATAATCGTTCTTCTTTATTTTCTCTTTTTATTTTGTTCACTTTTGTATATATATTTGTTGCTTTATTTTATTTTTTGTTTGTGATTTAGAGTTTTGTCATTTTTCTTCCATTTTGGGTCTTTTTTTGTATGTACATTATTCTTTTTAGTTTTTATGTTTCTTTTTACTCGCAATGAGGACATTATGTGATCTAGGTGTGGGGGTGGGGAAGCTTAGTTTTGAAAAATTTTGAAAAAATTGTCAAAAAAAGAAATTTTTTAAAATCCAAAAAAGATTTTTGCTTTGTTTTGGGAACTATTTATGTCATTGTGATTGACTGTGTTATCTTGTACCTTAGCTATTAGATTGTATATAGATATAGTGTGCATTATAGAATTTAGTCCAAAGTGTGATATTTATGCTCAGTCCTAACCCACAACATTTTTAAAGCAAACTTAGCTTTAGTAGATTAAGCTATGAGATTTTGAGCCTCATAGACTAATTCATCATTTTTTTGTCTCATGTTTTTCTTCCATGTATGTCTTTTCCATGATTACATCTCTAGAACTTGTTTTGATTCTCTTACGAATCACATTTAGCATATGCATTATGATAATATGATAAAGATATTCATTTGTTTTGTGAGTGACATAGCAAATTACCACCCTAAATTAATGTTTTACCATTTGCTAACCCTTACCGTTTTCATTTGTTGTGAACCCTTTATTTTGGCCTTTGGCCTAAACACATTTTCCTATACCTAAGCCAAGACTAGTGGAGTAACACTTCAATATATATTGTGTAGCTCTTGGGTATTTTATGCAATTGGTGGTTGATCTTACTTATATGAGGGATGTATTATTGTGACCATTTGAAAAATGAGGTGTGTTCTTCCATGCCTTTCATTCATTTTTCTTTATGAAGGAAAAAAAATGAGAAAAGCAAAGAAAAAAAATGAAAAAATGAGAAAATTTTGAAAAAAAAAATTGAAAAAAACTTAGATGAAAAAAAAAGAAAATGTTGCGAATAAGAGCATTTGGCATGAAGACTTTGTGATTGTATATACTCATTTCCAATGGTTGTTTTTAAGGGATATGTTCTTATTTTATATGAGGAGAGGAGATAGTGGCTAGAATGATTTTTCATCTCCCTAAAAGGTAAATGAATGGTGTTGGTGGTATCCCAAAATCTTTCAGCAATTCCACTAGCGACACAGCGATCAGTTAGGTAAAATATCCTTTCTAAAGCCACATAGAAAGATCCAAAACCTACATTTTTTAGAACAGTCCAAACTTGGATCTCCCAACACTTGAGATCAGTTATGAACTTTTTAAGGCACCTCTATCCCTAATAAGGTCATCCTGAAAGGAGGAGGAAAATCAGACAAAAGAATTTGATACACAAGAAGAAAGAAAAAGAACATAAAAGAAGGAGAAGAACATTTATCTTTCATACAGTAGCTTTGCTCGAGGCATAGCATTAAATCTCCACAATAAGATTAGTGTCATCCTAAGCCTCATTAGGTCTCTATTGTCTTTCAACGAAGTAATCCTATGCAACTCTCTTTTGAAGAGATCGAGAGGAGGATGAACTATTCTCAAACTCATACTTGGAAGCACTTACAAGTAATGAAAACAAGAGAAAGCAAAGTGAAATGGGAGAAGAAGGAGAAGCACAAGCTAGGCATGGCTTGAACAGTCTCCAATACAAGCTATTTATGGGAAAAATGAGCAAGAAGAAGCCAATGGAGGAAATGACCAGGTTTCTCACTAGCCACATGAATATATGCCTTCACTATAAGTTAAAGTGCAAGCAAACAAAGCAAAAGCAAGGGGGGGTCAAGCATGAGAACTGACTCCCTTTACAAGGAGCGAAACACTCAAGCAAAATGAAAAAACCAAGCAAAGAAGACAAGCCATGGGGACGTAGCCAAGATCTCTATTTACATGGGAACTCACAAGCATCAAAAGAGCACAAGCATGCAAATAAGGAGGAAAAAGAAAAAGCAAAGAAAGTGGTGAAAGAACCCCGTCGAGTTCCCCCACTAGGAGCGAGCTGGACTGGGTATTTGGTTGAAATTTCAAGAATCGGACCTGGATCTGGGTCCTAAAATTTGGAACCGATCTTAGACCTGGCTGGAACCGAAACCTAGAATTCAGATCCAGTTCCAGACTCGGTCGGGACTGCACCCAATTCTAGGTACCTCGTTCCTAAGTGTGTGTATGTATATGTGTATATAGTTCTTATTTTTCCCACTATCAAATAGGGAGAGTGAGGGATTGAAAAAAGTTGAGAACTCATATCTCAATAAGCAAAAACCAAATTATAAGGCTAAATTGAATACAAAATAAGCAGTAAAGAAGATTCATATACTTCAAAACGAACTCAGAGAATTGAAGACAATGCTAATCAGAAACCTACACATCAAGATTACAAAATGAATGAGAATCCTAAAAATTATTTTAATTCACTTGAAATATAAAGAGAAAGAGATGTAAACTATCAAAATAATATGAAAACAAATATACAGTATGCAACAAGACTCATGAGAAGAAGAGTTAAAGCCTGAAGGAAGAAATCTATAGTGGTCGAGGTACATAAAGAGTAAGGAAGAAATCTATAGTGGTCGAGGTACATAAAGAGTAAGCCTGTGATAAATTGAAAGCAAAAAAGACGAAGGATTAACCTGAGGTAGTTAGAATTTGGGTCTCAGTACAAAAGACACATCACTTGCAGAATAAAGATTTACTTTTTATATTTTTTCATTAAAATTCTTTAAATTTTAACCGGGTAACGGATACTAGGTCTGGGTCCTTTAGGACCGGATACTAGATCCAATTGTAACCAAATCCTAAATTTTGGGACCAGTCCCTAAATATTCGGGTCCGGCTCCATACCCCTTATGTCCAAACCAGTTCTAGGTCCGAAACTGGGCATCCGATTTTTTTGCTAATTCCTATTCCCCACTGTTACATAGTTGTGTTTCTCTTGAAACTTACAAAAGAGCAAAAAGGCAAAGCAAAGGGGATCAAAGGGGTGCGCTACATCCACGAGTACCTAAGGAAAAGCAGGCACTTTTAAGAAAAGAATGAAATACTTATGAAAGTATTTCAAAATACTCAAAGAAGAAAACAATGAATCTTCTGGAACATACATATTAAAAAAAAATTAATAAAACACTTACGAAGGCATTCATCAAAAGTGACAACTCCAACATATCGTCAATGAAATCCGCTTGATTAGCGAAAAGATCTGCTACTCCAATGATATGGGGAAAATAAGAAAATTTACAAGTTTAGTCGACCGCCAAGGAGGTGTACTATTCCATCGACATGGAAATCTACTCGACCAGCAAGGAGATCCACTAGATAGTGAAACAACAAATTCACATGCTTGCTCGACTGGCACAGAGGTCCACTACTCCAACGACATGGAAATCTACTCGGCTGCAAGGAGGTCCCCTATGCCAGTGAAATAGGGAATTCATAAGTTTGCTCGACTGGCAAAGAGGTTCCCTACTCCAACGACATAGAAAAATGCTCGACTAATAAGGAGGTCGTCTACTCTAATGAAATGGGGAATTGACAAGTTTACTTCACCAGCAAGGAGGTCTGCTATTCCAGCGATATGGAAATTTGCTCAACCGGTAAGAAGGTTCGCTACTCCACTACTGGGGAATTCACAAATCTACTTAACCAGCAAGGAAGTCCTCTACTTCAGCGATAAGGAAGTCCACCAATCCGCCAAGTCAAGGATAAAATGCATCATACACCTCGGTAGTCAAACATGGATTCTACTTAATTACAGCCATACAGACAATTACAGCAAGCCAATATTTACTTTGGCCTTTGCTGTATCCCGGCTTGGCCAAAGTGGGAGGGCTGAATGTGGATGCTTAAAAATGACATTCTATTTTAATAAGCCTGACGATGAAATCAATCATCCAGTTTGAATGTTTAAAAGCACAACAAATTGACGGTCTGGAAATAAATAGAGAGCAAAAAGAAACAAGCCAAGGATACGAAAAAACTGGCTCAATAGGCTGGTTTCCATGTGAATCTGGGCGAGTTCTCAAGAGTAGGGGCCCACTTGGGCTCCCTCCTTTTAGTCAAAACCTATTCCTATAAGGCTAAGTCAGACAGAATTTAAAGACAACTAGAATGTCGAGCCTTATTAAATTAGTTTCTACTATTAATTAGAGTTCTAGTTTACCAAGGTAGTCTAAAATTTAACTAAAATAGGATTAGGTCTTCTTCTCCTAGTCTTATTCACAGAGCCTCTTCAACAACTATAAAAAGGGGTTCACCCACAGGGGTGAGGTATGTTGAAAAACTACTAAGAGTGACACAAAGCTAGGAAACAAGAGAGATTTATAATTCCTTTTCTAAAAGAGAGAGAGAGTGCTAGGAGAGGAATATGACATCAGTTTCATAAACAATCTTTTGGTGGTTCCTCAAGGATTCCAGTAGGGCTATCGTGATGGCGCATTTTATAAATTTCTCTCCTTTTCTCTTTACTATTTTTGATGAAATTTAGTTGATTGCAATTTGGCAAAGATGTAATCTATTAAGATAGCTTCATCCCCATCCGCGGTAACAATTTGAACAAGTTTACCTTTGTTAAACTTATTTTGAATGGTGTTGTCCATTGATTATATGAATATTTCTAATTCATTGCATGAATGTGTGTTAACATGATTGAGCTTTAGTTTTCCATATTGATTAGTAGAGGCCATTAGTGATGACGGTTGGTGAAGAGGTGCATTCATCCTACCACTATACCATCGCCCCCGAATCTAGAACTTCAGTTCCAAATCAAGGAGTTAGGATGGTCCTCACACTAGATATTGCTCGGCTAGGGACCTTTCCAAAACCCTTTTGAAGCAGCTTCAATTTGTCCTTTGGTGTCCCTATCGGTATGATCTGCTTCGAAAGGTGTCATAGTTTGTAGGTTTTTCTAAAACTCACGGACTACTCTATTTAGTTAAAGATTAATGTTTTTTACTGTTTCATTCGGCATCTGTTCCTACATTACTAGACTTGTGAAACAGATTCGGACCAAGGCAGTGGAATCTATTTGGACTAGAATCAAGGGTCTAATCTGACTAGGAACCCACCTAGGCTCCTGGATCAGACCTACACCCAACTTCTGGGTTCGGCTAAAGGACATGTAAGAGCTCTCAATCACAGGGTATTGGACCTGGTCCTGCTTAGGAAACCCGGTTGGGTTCTTTGGTCAGGCCCAAGGCCCATTCCCTTGTCATTCTGCGGCCCAGTTCTATGTGACTTGCAATAAAAAATAAAAAAAAGAAATAAATTTGTTTTCTAGAAAGATGTAAAAGTACCTAGCACATGAGCCCCTACCATTCATAGGGGATCACGCCCTCGGGAAGGTGGATTCTGACATCCCTACTCACGAGTATGATTGGTCTATTTTGTTTGGTTACTCATATTGTTGTTTCACAGATCGTTAATGCAATGTTGATTAAGCGATGTGTCATGTATTCCTACAGATGATGACGTCCCCTATTGCTCTTCTATTCATTGGGGGGGGGTTCTGTTCAACCCTCTGGTTGTGGTATCACAAAAGTTGATCTTATGAACTCCTAATAATGGAAATATTCTAATACTTCTTTTAGTCTTTTTCTTTAAGGTTTGGGTTCATTTTCTTACAATTCTATCTTCGGGGATTAGCGTATTTCAGGAAGATGGATAGGGTTGGTTGGGAGTGACATTATTGTGAGATGCATGCAAGAGGGATTTTCCTTTTGGTTTGTTTAATTTTTACTTTACAGGTTTAAGTTATTCATTTTCAACATCTATGTGGTGTCTTACAATAGTGAAAGTTTGAATCTACAGGGATTAGCCGCATAAAGTTATTATCTAGTTCGCCAATTTTATTGACAATGATAAAATCACATTGTGTTATGCATTTTAGGATTTCTAATGTTTCGGGATAAGAAGAATAAAAATTACAACTTCAATGCAAAGGTTCAAGTTGCTTTAGCTAGGTATGGATACCTTCAAGTTTTAACTTATTAGGTATTTCCTACTTCTTTGCAAACCTTTTCATTGTTTAGTTCTTTAAAAAAAAATTCTAATATTTATATCTGTGGTTTGGAGTTCAAATTTTGTTATTTTACTCATCCTCCTCCACTTAATCAGCATTGTTTTTCTATCAGAAAAAATTAGTATTACTATTGGTTTAATTTGTAGGCATTAGAACTAGATGTGGATTTTGAACAATGTACATATAATGCAATTTTAATTTTTTATTTCTTTTTGGTTAAATAGGGGCATATAATGGTCAACTTATGATTAATTATTTATTGGTCATCCAATACAAGAAAATATAAAATGGCCAACTTATAAATAGTTATTGGTCACTGAAAATAATTTAATAATCATTTCTCAAATAGACACACATATTTAAAAATTTGTTACTAAATATTCTCGAGCGACCAGTGGCATCTTAACAAAGAAGTTTCAAAGAAAACAAGGATAAATCTTAAATGAGAAAGAAAAAAATAAAAATGAAACCAGGGTTCCATTTGTTAGCTTTCCTTAAGTTTATGATGTGTTTATTAATATCTTTTGATGAAAGACAAAAATGAATTGGTCAACTGATATATTCATCATGTGATATTTGGATTATCTTAATATTTATATTATTTAAATATGTTATGATTCTAAGTGGATATTGGTATGCTAGTACATATTGCTTAATTGATTTGATATAAGTTGCTACAATATCTTTGAGATTGTTTAATATTCAAATTTGAATATCTAAGCTTTATGATATTATATTTTGTATTCAAATTTGATTATGAGATTATGATGCTATATTTATCAAATGTCAAGATTTGATTAAAATATGATATTATCTTTTGATGTAATATCTTGAAAGATCGTGCTGCAAAATAAACCAGCTTCTAGATGATTCACTTAGCCAAGATCTTCTGCACAGACACAAGGAAATTACCCGTTGGAGATCAAGACAAGAACGTTGAGCAGATGAGCGAAATTCAAGGGCTTGAAAAACCAGGTTCAAGGCCTTAAAACAATAAATTATTTCTTGTGGCAGGAAACAATGAAACTTTATACCAAACATAAGGGTCAGGAGATCATGGTCAAAGGTTCAATAGTTATTGAGAATTTGGAAGATGAATATACTGAAGATGATTACAAGTGGATATCCAAAAATTTTAAAGTTCTACACGTTTTATATTATCTCACATAGTGCCAAGGAAATTTTGAAGACTCTTTATTATTTTTACGGTACTAATGAAAATGTGGTGTTAAGAAAATTTGTGGGGTAGGATGAAATGATCAAGGATGAAAATGTTAAGCAACTTGATGATCAACTATATGAAGAGCAGGAGTATGAAAGTGCTGATCCAATTCAAAGCCTTATACATAATGATGTCAAGCATGCCCGAATTAAAAATGGTGAAAAAAACAAATATTGTTGTCATTCGTCTATTCTCTAAAGTGGTAAGTATGAGGTAAAATCCATGCTTGAATTTTCAAATAGTAGTTTATCTCCAAGTTGTCACATTTTTTACGATTTTTAAATACCACACAAATTTTCAACTTTCAAAAATTCTTGATTCTGGTGTTAAATCAAGAATGTGTCAAGATTGAGGAACAAAAAAATTTTACCTCATTAATTCTTCTTACGTTTAACAATTTTGAATCCAAGAAAAAAAAGGTATTAAGATTTGGTCGAAACGCTTCAGTTTTGACTTGTGGGAAGTTGTTAACTCCTCATTTGGTTACCAATAATGAATTTTCAACGGCATTTAGCCCTCCTGAAAATTCAAGTGGAGTAGGAAAAATTGGAGCTTTACAATGGCATATAGTAAGTTATGGTTTGCCAAAAGTAAAAATAAGGTAAGTTTACTTGTTTTGTCATTGCTCAGATTTCAAGTCCCTGAAATATAGTCCAAGGCCTTGAAAATTAAGCAGAACCTAGGATGTTACTGCCTGTAAATAACTAAAATTCAAGGGCTTGAATTTTACGTCAAACATCTTTAATAGTGGTAATCTTGGGATTCTTGCTAAACATAAGGTGATGTTATCTTTACATGATTCACTTCCTATTTAAAAAATTTTGATTTTCAACTTTTTGAATTTGAATTTGCTTAATTATCTTTAGAAGATAATCATGGTTAATAACCATCATGTTTTATGTTTTCATGGCATGTGACATATTATTATGCTTGCTTAATATTTTGAATATCATACCAACTTGTTGCACATAATTTTATGCTTAGTGTTTGCATCAATATCATTGCATATCTCTATAAGGTTATATTATTTTGCTGTAATCTTGATTTATTCTTAAAAGGGGGAGAAGGGTTGTATTAATGCTCTTATGCATCAATCCCTTATTGCATCTATGTACTTCTCATGGGAATATCAAGTTAATGTATGCTGGCATATGCGATTAACGTTGGTATTAGTATTACCTCTATCTCATTTTTATGAATGTTACGTTGAGGGGGAGCATCTCTATTGACGTGTCTAGGGGGAGTTATGTGTATCAATTTATTATTTTTATGTGTCATAGCAAAGGAAATGAGTTATTTTGTGTATTTCAATTGCTTATATTTTATATATTGTAGTATCTCTTGCTAACTCTATGCATAATCTTGATTATTCCTTAAGGGCCATTTAGTTTAATTTGGGATATGATCTTAAAATGCTACTATGCCTATATGTTTTATTTGATATTGAATTTTTCCATAAATTAAGAGGGAATCCTCTTTCCTAGTACTAATGCTTTTCTTGGATAAGTTTGAAGGTACTAAGTATAAGCATTGCATATGATAAATGCATTTTGAATTTCTGCTTCTTATGCAACCTTTTTGATGAAATACAAAAAGGGCGAGAAAGAATAGGGTAAGCTAATTTATTTTGCGAACATACGGATAAGTTCATAAGATCTATTTTTATAGAGTTTTGTCTTTCATCAAAAAGGGAGAGATTGTTAGCTTCCCTTAAGCTTCAAATGTGTTTATTATTATGCTTTGATGAAAGACAAAAATGGATTGGTCAATTGATATATTATCACATGTTATTTGAATTATCTTAATATTTATATTGTTTAAATATGTTATGATTCTAAGTGGATATTGGCATGCGAGTACATATTACTTAATTGATTTGATATAAGTTACCACAATATCTTTGAGATTGTTTAATATTCAAATTTGAATATGTAATCTTTATGATATTATATTTTATAATTCAAATTTGATTATGAGATTACGATGCTATATTTATCAAATGTGAAGATTGGATAATATATGATATCATCTTTTGACATAATATCTTGAAAGATTGTGCAGCAAAATAAACTAGCTTCTAGATGATTCATTCAGCCAAGATCTTCTGGAAAAAATAAGGAAATTAGCAGTTGGAGATCAGAAGAAGAACATTGAGCAGATGAGCTTAATTCAGGGGTGTGAAAGGCCAGGTTCAAAGTCTTGAAACGATATGAAAGATTGACTCTCCTAGATTGATGCAACGATCACTTATCAAATGTTTCTTCAACCTCTAAAACATCTCTTGGCTATAAAAATGAGAGGAATTTGTAGTTGGAAGACACACAAGAATGAGCACAAATGACAACATTCATTAGCATACATTGAGTCTTGATTTGTTATTTATTCTTTGGAGTTGTATTGTTCAAAGTTGTAATTGGGTGGAATTATAGAGTTAAAGGGCCAACTCTACCAAACCTTATTGTGGTTATCAACTTGCGATTTAGAACGTGTACTCTAGAGTTGTAACCATCCATCCTAATAAAATTGGTACAATCCTAGAGTTAGGGAACTCTAGGTGGGCACTAAGCCTGATTGAGGCAAACCACGTTAGAAAATACTCGTGTCTTGTCCACATTTACTTTTCTGCATTTGATTATTTTAAGACTTTAATCATCACCCCATTGTTATGATTTTAATAAAGATTAAGTTTAACTGTAAGTGTACAGTTTATCGTTACAATACTTGAAGCGTCAATCCACATGGATGGGGTTATGAAATTAGCTTGCTAGCTTGACTAGATTAGAATAAACGAACATGAGGTAGATTGAACTAAAATGTAACCCCAATAGCATAACTAGATTTTTCTTCAACTAAAGCAAATAAAGTAGAAATCAAAGCCTTCTCATTATAGAATCATACGTTCAACTTCATCAAGCATTCAAACACACCAGCAAGTTCAAACAGAATTCTTCAGTCACCCATGTCAAGCGCAACCCTAAATCAGAAATAAGGCGTCAGCACCAATCAATCCCATGATGAGCCAATCACCCATTACAAGTGAAACCTAAACCAAATATCAAAAGTTTGATTTTGCATTCAACAAACCCATATTGAATAACATCAAATTGGTGAAACTAAAACCTATAGCTGAGAATTGAATAGAACAAAAATAATGACAAAGCATGGAACACTAATCCACTTCTCTCCTACTCATCTGATGTGTTGTTCCATTTGAGTTTTGTAGCCACGCACAAAACCACACCTCCTCTCTTCTACTATCTCTCTTCGTAAATTCCTGTAAACCGTTAATTGATGATAATGATGAAGGCCATATGAAAGAATACAAGACGGTTAAATTAAGATAATTGATAGAAGATGGGTGGGAAGGCTACGTTACAAGGAGGAGAAGAAGGGGAAGCCAAAGGGCTCCTTTTTTCGGGTTCTAGGTGCAGGGGCAATGAAGAAGAAGACGAAAGAATGGGTGGAGGGAGTGGAAACGGGCTCACATGCAACGCGAGTGCCCATTTAAGTGAATAAAAGATAGAGCAGATTGGGTCGGGGCACTAGCCCGGCCTGCTGGTGGGCCGAAGAAGAGAGAAGGTGGAAGGGAAGAAGAAAAGAAAAGGATGAGGGGGCACTTGTGCCCAGCCCAGCAAGAGAGAAACGTGATGACAGCCCGGAAAAGCGATGGACTAGAGAAAGAAAAAGAAAAGAATAGCTGGGCATGGGCTGTTGCTGAGGCGCGCTTAGGCCGACCCACACATGAGAGAAAGAAGAGGGGGAAGAGGGAAAAAGAAGGAGGTAGTCTGGGTAGGAGATACTTAGCCGCCAGCCTGCCGGCTGGAGGGCACGGGTCTGGGCTCTAAGGCGCACTTGGGCTCGTCTCAACCTCTTCTATCTCTTTTCTTCCTCTCTTGATCCAACTTTTGGCCTCAATTGAGCATTTTATTTATTTTTTTAAATCTCCCCAATTCCTACAGAATAAGGATAAGCATACTAAAATGCTAATTTATTAATTTCTTGTGAACAAATTTTATATAGTAATAGGATATAAAATGTTATAATTTTGGGTTGAACACCTATTCAGCCCCTTCTATGGTAATTTAACTAGTCAAAACGGGACAACAGCGTTAATAAAGGACACAACTCCTCACCAGTTGTGCTAACCTAGCACCATGCATGCAGTGCAATCAAATTAAATCTTACTAGTCTGGATCCGTACTTTGCATGATGCATGCTATAGTAGATAGTTTGAATATGTGTGTGTATGTGTGTGTGTGTGTGTGTGTGTGTAAAGAGAGAGAGAGAGCGAGAGAGAGAGAGAGTCAAAATAATACACGAATGTTCATTAGAGGCAAAGTTAATATCATAATTTAGAAAAAGAATTCAAATTTATTAGAAAATATGAATAGATAACAATTTCACGCACAACCATTAAAACAACCTATGATTGTGAAAGACAC
>NCQT01059376.1:12267-22753 GCA_002740465.1 Stenocereus thurberi | reverse complement strand
ATGCTTGGACCATATAACCTCTATTTTAGAGTGGGCTGCATTTATGTTTCACTTCCTTTCTGCGCTCAATCTCAGTTGGGTTTGCCCACTTGCTAACTCTCTGCGTTCTGTGTTCACTGTGGGTATTGACACTGGATGGCTTGGTTGTGCTTCTCAGGACCATAACGATTCTACAGGATCTGAGTCCTAACTATTGTTGCTTTCTTTTGAGCTTCTACTCCATTTAGGGTTTCGATCAACTGGTATGCCTTTAGATGAATAGGTCTAAACATTCGTTTCATGGCCTTCTTTATTGGGTTATTTGTTCCGGTACCCATTGGTTGGTGGTATGCTTCCCCCTAAGGCTGGTGCGTTACATAACCTATGGGACTGGCCAAGCCCCTCAGTAATCAGGTCTATGATGAGCCCCTACCTCTGAGACCTTGCTGTTCTCTGCGTTCTGTGCCTTCACTGTGGGCATTGATACTAGCTGGCTTGGTTGTGCTTCTCAGGACTGTGACGATTCTACATGATCTGAGTCCTAACTGTTGTTGCTTTCTTTGGAAGTTCTACTCTATTTAGGGTTTGGAGCAACTGGCATGCCTTTGGATGCTTTGGTATCAACATTCATTTGATGGCCTTCCTCATTGGGTTATTTGTTCTAGTGCCCATTGGTTGGTGATATGCTTCACCGGCAATGCTGGTGCATTACATAACCTGGGACTAGCCCAACCCCTCGATACTCAGATTTATGATGAGTCCCCTACCTTTGAGACCTTATAGCTCTCGTATTTTTGGTTTTATGCTTACACTGTATCATACCTAGTTGCTTTCTTGTGATTTTTCACCTGCTACCATGGTTTGTGTACTTCTTGTTTTGTAGGGGCCATACATGTGGTTGTGAGTTTCTGCGTACGGTGTTCCTCACTTCTGGTTTCCCTTTCTAATCCAGAATTGCACAGGGTTACCTTGTTGGCGCATCCATGGTTGTTTTTTGTTGAACATTATGTGTATAATGCTAGCAATGTTGTCCAGTTTTTTCATATCTTCGTTATCTATTATTTTTTGTTCTTTATAGAATGTTGTCAACGTTCTATCTTTCTCCTGGGTTTTTGATGAAAGTTATTTCCTGGAATGTTCTAGGAGTCAAAAGGCGACAGTTTCATGATGAAGTCGGTTTTCTTATCAGAACCCATCAACTGGATATACTTTTTCTCAATGAAACGATGGTGGCTGAAAATACGTCTCACAGGCTTATTCCACTTTTTGGCTTTGAACACTATGATTATGTTAACCCTGTTATCCATGCAGGAGGTATGTGGGTCATTTGGAACAACCGCAATATTATGGCACAAGTTCTTCTTAAGGAATCTAGATGTATTCATATGCATGTGCCTGATGTCAAGTCCCAAAAGTTAACCACTGTTTCCTGTACATATGCTCATGCACAGTCATTAGATAAACCAGTTTT
Source organism: Stenocereus thurberi (assembly GCA_002740465.1). Lineage (NCBI taxonomy): Eukaryota > Viridiplantae > Streptophyta > Magnoliopsida > Caryophyllales > Cactaceae > Stenocereus > Stenocereus thurberi. The sequence continues at coordinate 21,303 of NCQT01059376.1, read as the reverse complement.
TTGGCATCATCCCTTAGAACTTAACAATGTTATTAACACGTCATGGTGTCTTTTAGGCGATTCTAACAAATTAAAAGAACCTGCGGATAAATCTGGAGGCACACCTGTCACCACGTCCCAATGCCAAAAGCTCCCTTTCTTCTTACACACTGCCCATGCCATTAGTTTACCTACACTGGGTCGGAAAGTTACTTGGAAAGCCCGGATTCGAGGTCAACTTACCTATGAAAAGTTGGATCGTGCCATAGGTCGCTAGGATTAGCTTCAGATCTATCCCACTTCCACTGCCACCCATGGCTCATTTACATGTTCGGATCATTGTTTTATACTGCTCAACATACAGTCGCACTATCCCAATAGTACGCATCCCCGCCTTTCGTTTCCAACCTAATTGGGCCACTTTTGATGCAACACACGATATTGTAAAAACTCAATGGCTTAGTCATATCAATGGATCCCTTATGTATGGTTAGGCCTAATGGCTCAAGTCTATTAAAAAACATTTAAGACTCTAGAAACTAACTTCCTGTGGCAACTACCAAACCCAGCTTGTGAAAAACACCTGCAAATTACAATATATGGAGGATCGGCTCATCGCCAACCCTAGCAATCTACGTTTTAATCATTGGCAGAATTGCTTGATTAGACAATGTGAAAAGTTAATCCTTTTCAATCAACGCTATTGGGGTCAATTTACACATAATAAATGGCTCGTTGATGATGATCGCAACTCCAGCTTCTTTCATCATAGTCTAACGGTCAAAAAACGACATAGTCAAATCCTTCGTATCAAGTCTAAGGTGAATGGCTGGATTCATGACAAGGCGGGCATTCAAACTAAGTTTCTCACCAATTTTACCAAATGTCTATCATCTAAATGATATTCTAGTAATGTTTCTAGCCCTTTTAATTCCCTTAATAAAGTTACTGACGCTGAAAATTGCGACCTCATCAAACCTATCACGAATGAGAAAATCTGCATCGCTGTCTTCCAAATGCACCCCTCAAAAGCCTCGGGTCCAGATGTGCTTGGCCCAATATTCTTCCAAAAGTATTCGTCCTTGTTACACGACCACATTTGTAGAGCGGTTCGAAATTTTTTTCATTCTGGGCGTTTATTGGAGGAGTTTAACCACACCTTCATAGCCCTTATTCCGAAAGTCGATGATTCGAAAAATACGTCCCAGTTTCAGCCTATTAGTCTTTATAACACATTTTATAAAATTATTGTTAAGATTATGGTTAATCAAATGCACTCGATCTTAGCGCGCATTGTCCAGTCCACACAAAGTGCTTTTGTTCCATATAGGGCAATTCATGATAAAATTTTATTAACACACGAGGCTATGAATAAGCTTCATCATCTGAAAGGCAAACAAGGCTATGTTGCTCTCAAACTTGACATGGAAAAAGCCTATGATCGTATTGAGTGGGACTTTCAAATGCATTGTCTCCAAAGCATGAATTTTAACCCAACTTGGATAGCTTTGATATAGGAATGCATCCTTACGATATCCTATTCTTTAACTATCAACAATGAAGCTTCTGGTTTTTTCACACCCACATAGGGACTTAGGCAAGGAGACCCTATTTCTCCATATTTATTTATTCTTTGCATGGACATGCTTACCCAGTAGCTCCGTTGTCATTCCTTGAATCCTAAGAACAGGGATCGGTGCCAAAATAGTGCCACAAGCTGAGAAAATTCCTTACTTACTTTTTGCAAATGATAGTCTTTCGTTTTGGAAAGCTTCTTCCCAAACTACACTTACTCTCAAAGGTGTTTTAGATTCTTTTTACTTACAGTCTGGACAACTAGCCAATTTCCATAAATCCAGCATTGTTTTCTCTCAAAATATGCCTCATCAAGTTAAGCTACATGTTGCGGGCATTTTTAATGTTCCTCACACTTCTTCCTCAGGCAAATACCTGGGCTGCTCTGTTTTCTAGGGTCAGACCAAAGTCGATCTATTCCAGGATCTCCCTCGTCAAGCCAACGCTAAATTAAGTCCCTGGAAAGCGAACTAATTGTCCAAAGCTGGACGCACTGTTCTTATTCAGTCACATCTGGAGGCTTTGCCTGCCCATACCATGCAATCCTTCCATCTTCCCACTCCTGTTGCCCAAAAATTGATCAAATTCATCGAGAATTTTTCTGGAAGAATCCCACTACAGACACGGATTTATTACTAGTTTCTTGAGATAAGATCTATCAACCAAAAAAATATGGTGGATTGGGGTTGCGAAAAACAGGTGCAGTCAATACTGCTTTCATAGCCAAGCTTTCCTGAAAATTTATTTCCCATCCGGACAACTTCTAGGTTAAACAAATGCGGGCCAAATATGGCTCCTCGAAGGAGTTTCTCTCGTATAAACAAAAACAAGCCAATTTTTGGGTTTGGAAGTGCATGCTTCGTACATGTGACTTCCTTGAACAGGGAATCCAGTGGCAATTAGGTAATGGCCATACAATCCGATTTTAGACACATACTTGGTGTGATGATTTTGGTCTGGCGGATCTTCTTCACGTTTCCTCCCCCACCCTGTTTGATCCATACCTTAAGGTCAGTGAATTTATCTTACCCACCTGCATCTGGGATGAACCTAAATTACATAAGATTCTATCAGCTCAAGTTATTCCCCACATCCTCGTTGTACCCATTCCGCTCATAGCAGTGCTTGACACATTCTGTTGGGGTTAACGGATAGTGGGAAATTTTCTGTTAAGTCCGCCACTTAGAGAAGGCGCACGCTAATCTGCTACTGGGCCACCCATCTTGGAAATTTAATTGGATTTGAAAATTGGATATAATGCCTAAGATTTTGATATTCCTTTAGCAGTTATGCCATAACGCCCTACCCAACAGAGGGGCATTATTACGACGTGGTTTATCGATTGACTCGATTTACCTGGCATGCCTCACCGATATTGAGGACAATGAGCACCTCTTTGCCCTTTGTCCTTTTGTTAAAAAAGTATGGGAGTTGGCTGTTACACATGGATGGCTATGTCGGTCACCCATTGTAAATCTGCAACATTCATTCCGAGATACTTTCCATGACCTTTACCTTCAGCGTGGACATAATTTCCATCGAATCGCTGTTCTTCTTTGGAATATCTAGAAAAGTCGGAAGGCTATTGTCTACCAAAATGAACTCCTACCTCCATTGAAGTCCTTAATTAGGGCTAAATGTACTTGGATAGAATGGAGTCAATGTCATCGGGCTTCATCCTTTCATCCCTTTGCTAGTAAAACCCATTCCCCCACTCACATCATCGCTACCTGCCCAGTCAGATGACACTCCCCACCACATAGCGCCATCAAACTTAACTTTAACGGTACGTTCTCCTCTTTCGGTGCAGCAGCAGGCTTTGTCCTATGCAATTGGCAAAGACGTCTCCTTCTTGTAGGAACTCGCTTTTTTGCATAATGCGCCTATTCTTGTGTCTGAAGCTACCGCGATGTGCGATGGAATTAAAGCAACCTTGGATACAGGCTTCAAGCATCTCCATATTGAAGGTGACAATCAGCTCATTATCCAGGCCGTACAAGGGTCTGTGCACATTCCGTGGCCTATTCACACATTGGTGCACGATATCCTATCCTTGCTTCCTTGTTTTTCCACCTTCTCTGCTCAACATATTTATAGAAAAGGGAACTTAGCGGCCGATTGGATGGCTAAATTCGAATGTTTGATTAGGTCGTTAGCTACCTTTTGTATATCCCCTTCCACTGAAGTTTCAAGTACCCTTAGAGATGACTACCTAGGCAGAACCCTTAAGAGAAGAGCTACCTAATATTTGTTTGTACTTATCCTTCCCCCAAAAAATATCTACTTTATTTCCTCCTAATGAGGTTTTTGAAGCTAAACCTAAGCTAAACTACTCTAACAAATTGCCTCAAAGGGACCCCCAAAAAGTCCCGAAGATGGGCTTCAAATACAAATCGAGCCGGTGAAAATGGGCGAGACCAGCACGGCAAGGGCCGACGGCCATTGGCATGGCGACCACTGGCCATCGCCAGCCAAGACCAATTGGCAGTCGCCTGGGCGACGGCTGACTGCTGCTGCTAGCTGGATCGCGACTGGCCGTCGTGCAGTCGATCGTTCTCTTGTCGCGTGATACTTTGTCTTCTTCTTTTGTCCCTTTTTGCTCATTTATACAACATTAGCTCCATAGGATTTATTACCTATAAAACTGAATAAAACGAGTAAAAATCCTAGAGATTATATTATTGTACGAGCTAAAATTAGGTAAAAAAAGTACGTAAAATGCGACAAATTAGCGCCTAACAAAGTATTATAAGCGTCTAATTGGCCTTTTCACACAGGCAATCTGAAGCAATGGAAAGGGCCTTATCACAAGAGTAATTAAACTTCAACAGCCATCAATCAACAAGACATTGAACCAAGCCAGACCTTAAATAACCCAAAAAATAATAATAATAAAACTTTTGTGGATTTTTGAATATGGGATAAAATCTAATAAAAAAGGCTACGACTAAGACAATGGCCCAAACCACCACTTAGTTTAACCATCCACAAACTAATTCTCTAAAGCAAATAGGAATAATTAATCTAAAGGATTGACTCAATTACCATCCAAATACTCAAGTATTTGAAATAACGAGAGAGATTTTGCTTTTGGGATGTAAAAGCACTCTAGCATTCATTCATTAATTCTTAAGTCAAGTTTATTCCTAAATAGATAGAAGGAGGCTATAGCAATGAAATTAGTGCTTCCTTCCCTGAGTTACGAAAATAAGCCAATAGAAATGAGGCACCTATTGGGAGTTAGTGGACCTTCCCTAAGCTACATAAATAAGCCAATAAAAATAAAGCACCTATGGAGTTAGTGCGAACCAATAGGATTCAAGCATCCACTCTAGCCAACAATATTTACACAACAATTTAAGCATAATGAAATTGGAAGCTTCAGGGCTAGTGATGAGTTGTCCCAAATACGAGGCTAGAATTTTGCTGCATTTCTGTTGGAGTAATGACACCCCAAAAGGGTGTTCACTTACTCTCTCTATCTCTTTGTTATCCCACATGGGACTTTTGGGAGTGGTTTGAAGAGTTCATATATCCCACTCTCCTTGTGTCTGTTAAATAACTGGATGCCATATTTTGACGGGGTTGAGGGGACTTAGGATGCCACACGCGTGCGCGCCATCACTCGTCTAGTCCGGGCTGGGCTGGGCGCGGACCATGGGCTGTGGGCTTGGACCTTACTGATTATATTTTTGGAGGAATTTTCTTCGGACTGTTTACATACAAACTGTCGTAAACCTAACAGCTAGCTTGACTGAGTCTTCCTCAATTATTGCTTCAGTTACCATGATCCTCTCCCTATCCCAGATTTCCGCTCCAATTTACTACCTTTTTAATGCTATTCAACAACTCTTTTCTCAATCAGACCATTATGTAAAGAACCCTTCTACAGCTATGAAAGATACACAGAAACATAGAAACCTTCTCTCCTCTTTTCTTCCTCTTTCTCTTCCTGGGCAACAGACTGCTATACTCCGTAGCTTCTCCCTTGAGTGCACAAGTGAAAAGCTCGTTGTCTTAAACCTTGGAGAGCTTTTTCGTCTTATCGATCTGCACCTGAGTTGTGCGAATTTAACTTTCAGATCAGTGGTCTCATCCATGACATAGTTTTTTCTCTGTCCTCACAGTAGCCATTGCACCAATTATTCCAACAATTTGTACTTGATTGATAGCTTCATCCAGTATCCCATATGGAGAAATTTGGGTAATATATTCAAAGGGTAATTTGCTAGAGGTGTCACTAACTTCCCATAAAATACTAACCCCTTAATCGTCCCTTTTCCAGCCTAATTAAGCTTATTATCAAAACCATGCATGTCCAGACTAATTTCCCATAAAATATTACCTTAATCATCCATTTTTTGGCTCGATTATGCTCTTAATCAAAACAACGCATATCCAGACTTGTACTAACTCTTGCTCGGGTTAAGTTTAATAACTTGCCCAATACTTAGAATTTGAAAGATAAATATAGCTTGTTGGAAAATAGACATCTGAAAATATCCAACCATAACTAAAACACTTATTTTCATACTTATTTGATCATCTAGAAAGTAGCTCAAATTTAGCCTACGAAATTGAGAGTTCTATACAACTTCTAGTAAAAGCTTTATTTGACATAATCCACTATTAACAAGTGAACTATGAATTTAATCAACTTAGGAAGATGATTAGAGCTCTTGCTATGGATCACAATTGTCCTAACGCTTAAGTAGTGGATAGGATGAGAGTGAATCATATTGGCACTATGTGTATAATATGATTCATGTTCATACTAGTAATGTATGAATGATAAATGGCAGTCACCTTCGTAAGTCTAGACTAGTTACTGGCATGGCACAATAGAGTGGCATGCCCAACTTGGTGGGAGTTATGTAATGACATACGTTTCATAGTGTGTGCACTACTAAATCGACCTATACATGGAGTGACATTTGAATTTCCTTTCGTTGTCATAGTGTAACCCTATGTATGATGCCCCCTGACTGAAAACTATGATATGAAAGCTACGATATGAAATTGAAGCTTGATGTTACTATCTTAATGTGTTTTTCTAGGGCCAAATGCATACGATTGAATAGAACACATTAGAAAAGCAATTAAGCTAAGATGGACTCTCATGGATGTTTACGGAATAATCTTTCCATCTTCTCCATTCAGCCCAGGTAACTACATTGAGTATATAATCATATGATATATCTATAAGGACAAAAGGATAGAGTGTACTATGAGTGATGATTGTTATGTTGAAGTGTTGTGTTAGTTGGATAGTGATTTTATATAAAACTATCAATTAATTTTTGATCACATGCCCCATTTCTAACAAAATGAAATATGAAGACTTATGATTGGCAAGGAGACATGTGGTTTTTGGCTTACACAACCGAGTGAGAGTTGCTAACCAAATCTAGGTTAACCACTTTCCTCACCTAAGTGGTAAATGCTTAGTACACTCTAAATCTCTTCGTATATCTTCTTATTATTAGGAATTAGAAAGCCTATGCAGAGGTGGCTAATTAGGGGTTAGAGGTATTCATTAGATTGATCATCTGCCCCTCAATGTGCACTACTCTGTCTGCTCTCTCACGATGGTCCAACCATCTGTAGGACTCGGGTTTTGGGACATGATCATTTTAGTAACTTTAGTAGCCACCAGGTTCCTAGGTGATAAGAATTAGCCCATGATGAGGCTTGGCAAGGTTCAAGTTGAATGTATTTAATCGGTGGGCTATAAAATGACATTCTGATCCTGTAGTTTCCTTCCTATAAGATCAGTCCTTACTAAACCTACATTGACAATTCTCATGCTTGACATTTGTGAAAGAGAATAACTGGGGTTTTATATTGAAAATTATACACTGACAATGAATTTTCTTTTTTAATTATTAAAAGGAATGTGAGGGTGGGAAGTGAAATTCTAAAGGATTTATCTCATTATTATAAATTTATTAGTAGGGGTCAGCTATACTGTCCATCGATCCCATTGTCCCCAACAATCATTGCTCAAATCCTGTTTTAATTAAAATTACAGTTATTTTAATAGCAAAAGGCAAGACTCTTCCTAAAGAGGAGGAGAGGAACTCTTCAAGGGAAAGCAATAGCTAAAAAGGAAGAGTAGCATCATTATTCTTAAACAATGAAAAATGTTAAGGGGAGGGGCTTATCATTAGTTTGAGTGTCATAAGCAAGGTCCTCTATTAAATATATATGTTGGAATGAACCTTACTTCACACTCTCCTACTAATTAACTTAATGTTGGCACACATGTCAAGGGAATACTTGAAGTAGCCCTACAAGCATTTGACGCCCAAAAGAAAATTTTAGGACGCATTTTGCCAATATTTGACTTACTTTTTTGTCCCTTTCATCGAAAAATAAGAAAGAAGAAATTCATTTCTTAATCAAAATTTAGCTATTATCATCTTTATTTATATTTGCAACATAAAATATATTTTACTCATAGGACTATATATCTTAGCAAATTACATGACAATTTTAATCTTTGTGTATTTGTTATATAAGCAGGTGTGAAATGATACAATGTAGGCTTCATAAAAATTTAATTAAGAATTGATTTTTGGCTTGTTCGTTTCGCCATTTGTCCAAATGTAAATGCTTTACACGCTCTCAACTGCTCCCAGTGCTCACGCTATTTCTAATGCTCCTAAACGCTTCGAATGGTGGTTCCCAAACATTACCCATTTCTAAAACACTAACCCATAATTAAACGCTCTCAAATGGTCCCAAATGCTATGCTAACTGCTCCCAAATATTTCCAAATGCTAGTGTAACTATTGTTAATTGCTCCATCATTTTCAAATGCTACTAAATGCTAAACACTAGTTGTACATGTTGAGCCACCATATCATGCTTTGCTTTGCTTTGCATCATATCAAAATTTGGTGTAAAACCGTACGTCAACATGATTATTGCAAAAGCTACCGACCCACTCGTTTATGTTGCATTAGTCTTCTGATCCATATGTTTATCTTCCAAGATTTGAATCTACATAAAGAATTCTGGGGAATCGTCTGTCCCCCGGAGAATTATTTAAGGGCTATTTGGCAAACAACTAGTAATTATTATCTATTAACAGTTTGTATTAACTATTAGTTATTTAGATTAATTGTTTCAAGAAAAATTATTTTATAAACCTAATTGTTTGTAACAAAATTGTGAGATAAAAATTTAATTCTCGAAAAAAACTAATTTCAAAATGCTCACATTTTGAGTTTTTTTAAATTACTTTTTGGGACCTAAAAATTTCTTTCAAAAAACTAATTTAGCAAATATAAATTAACTATTTGACTAGGTCCAGCAACTCAAATGGCTTAATAAAGCTCTTTTTGACTGAAAAGCTCTTAAATAAGCTCATAGCCTCTATTGAGCACTATCCCCATAATTATTTTTCTTGAGTAATGAGAATATATTGATTTAGTTTCCTTTAAGTGTCGGTTATTGTCTTATGAAAATTTAAATCTA
>NCQT01059375.1:30387-41395 GCA_002740465.1 Stenocereus thurberi | reverse complement strand
GGAGACTGCTGCTATGTCTTTCCGGCCGCCAATTGCTCGCCGAGTCATCTTCCAAATTGGTTCTCTCTCCTCCTTGTGTGTGTTTGAGTGGGTTGAAAGGTGAAGACCTAATTCTCCCTTAATTCAATTTTTGATGTTTTGTATCTTTATTTTTGTAGTAAATGATATAATCGGCTTTAATGAGTATGAGTTTATCAATTTCTTGAATTAGTTTGAAGGTTTGGATGGTATTGTGAATTGGGAGGATTAGAGTGAGTGTGGTGAGTGAGGATTTGCAAATTATGATTGAATATTAGTTGTTTATGATGTGGTTGAGATCGATTTTAATGCCTATTGGAATGAGATTAACAAGAAAATATGTTGGATGAATGAATTGTGGCCATGAGCTTGAGAGATTAGGGTTATGTCTTGAAATGATATTTAAGCTAATTTTGTTGAGTTGTTAGTGTTCAAATGAGTTTAATGTTGATTAAATAGCGGAATATGTGTATATATGTATAAGGTTAATATGTGTGTTATGTGTTCATCATGGTTTGTTGATTTGGGTTGAAATTGGAATAAAACTACAAGCTTGATTATGATTAATTTGATGGTTTTAAGTGAATTATAATAAATCTTTAAATAAAATTAATGAAAATTCGATGTTATAATTTTGTACATTGGGTATGTGTGTTTGTCATGAGTGGGTAATTGGGATTTAGATGTTGGATGGAGTTAAATTTCAATTGGGTTGCTTTAGTATTGTTTAGACAAATCTTTGGCGATGATCGAATGAAAATAAAGAGATATAAGCATATGTATTATATTATTGCATAAGTTCGTGGCAATATTTATTTTCCAACTGAGGATGATGGAGAGGAGAATGGAGGGAGCTATAGTGGTTTGAATGTTTGAAAATCATGAACCAACTATGAGGTTAGGGAGATTCTAGGATTTGGTTATTAACGGAAATGGGAAGGAACAACTAGTTTTGTGGATTTGGAATTACTAACATAACATGCTTATGTGGTTTTTGCACTAATGATAATTGTATGATTGGGATACCAAGTTTATGAAATCGCTTTGAACCATATCAGAATCCAAAGTTTAATGGCTAATGATGATTCGTTAAAGAGAAAAGCAATAATCGTAATAATATCATTAATGACGATTATTACGAAAATAATCACAATTCTAATAATAACAATAATAATAACAATAATAAAAATAATAATTATTATTATAACAATAACATTTATTGATAATGTCGCTAATTTTATTAAGTGAAAAGAACTAATGTAACTAACAAGTTTTCCATAATAAATCAAATGGTACTGGCGATAACACCATTAATAACAAGCTCAAGACGAGTTACTCCATTACGTTGCTTGAACATTCAGTAAGTGATTGTTAGCGCTAAGAGGGATATGAACAAAAACAAAAATAAAATGGAACCAAACTAATACTGATAATAAAAAGAGAAGTCCAGTGGCTTTAAATTATTCATTGAACCAAAAATTTTAATAAAATTTCTTCACCTTGCACTAATCACGAAGAATTACATATTTGGAGCAGAACTTAGGCCACCCCGATCGCTTGAAGTTGCCAGCGAACGATTTTCAATAAAGCGGGGAGAGATTCTCAAGGACCAGGCTGCCTGTACTCTTCGAAAACTCACATATTTCTCAAACCATGCAAAATCATTACGATATTCTTATAATGAATCATTTTATACAATGTTTTGTCACATAAGCAAGTGGCCCCATCAATTATCAATCATCAGCGCTTGTGCCCTCAATTTACACGCGTGGCTGCAACTCAGGCTCTCCATCTCAAGATCGCTACTAACGTCAGCATGAGTTCACTTCCAGATAATAACCGATAAATCAACTTTACTCATAAATTCTCTCTCTCCTGCCGTTTGGGCTCATTATTCGAATATTTTTATGTTTTCTGTTTTAGGTCAGGGATCAATGAACCATTTTCCCCCGCCAAGTCAGAAGGTAGAAAGAAATGAGTGACAGTTGTAGTTTTGCTGAACGTTAGCTAGCTAAGCATTCACAGTGATTTACAAGCTAGCACCCCTAAGGACATGTTGGTTATATATTCTGTTGGACATGATGTCTGCTAGTATTTGGTAATCATGCGCTGAGTTATCAAATGTATCATAAATTGTATAAATGGTTAAATGTATATTGTACCAAATATTTAATGAATCAAGTAGTTACATGGATAATACAGTGTTACAGGTAGACTCAGATAGTCTTGTTCCGTTACGAAACGGCGGTAATGCCTCTATTAAAAAGACTTCCGCTGCCCATTAACAGTAAGTAAGTAATTAAGTTGGAATAATCAAGTATTAGGGATTGGGGGTGTTACAGGTCGGCTCGCAAGCCACGAGCCTTGGGCGAGGGAGGCAACACTGACTCAGATGGTGTACAGTGGGAAGGACAAGTGAGCGGCTCAATGGTGTTTGCAGGTTGGTTCAACTATTTTGGGCTATATTCGACACAAAACAACATTGTTTTGCAACTGAGTCAGTTTTTTTATTTTTATTTTTGACCGTTGGACTAGGATAAAAAAGGAAAAATCAATTAATTCTCGGTAGATTGGGCTAGCTCTTGGGCATGGATAATTGTGAAAGAATGGGTCATTAGTCCAATGGCTATATCAGGGGGATTTTTTTTTGTTTGGCTTCTTTACCTCTATAAATATCTCTCAAGAAAGTTGGAAAATCTAACAAAAAAATTCTCATTCTCTCAATCTGAAATAAGCTGGAAAATTTCTTTATCTCTATATATTTTCTTGGTCGAACTCTTGTAATATTTTCTTTCATGTCAATCTCTTGTTTTGTATTTTTTTTAATTAAGTCGAGCTCATGTATTGTAATTTTTTTAACTCGAGCATGTATATATATTTTTTTATTTGACCTCTTCTATTGTTTTTTTTTAAACACATGCCTTTCATTAATTGCGCTATCAAATTATTATATGCAAATTATTTTTTACAATTTATTCATACAACTAATAAATCAAAATAAAGTCCAAAATAACTTAAGTATATTTAATTGTGATGACTTATATATATTATTTTATATAATCACCCAAAATTATAAGCTTCATACTGAGGAGGAGAAGGTTGTAAGTATACAAAAAGCTCATTGAATATTCATTTGTGTTTAAGGATGGCAAAAATCTGTCTAACTTAACTACCGAATTCGCCGATCTGAAAAAATTGAGCACGTTCACAAAATCTATATCCGAATTTAAAATTCGGACAACTGGTCATGTTTGAATTTAAATTCGGGTAGCATTTGGGTTCGAGTTGTGCAAAGTTGTAGCGAAGTTTTTAACCATTTCGAGTTCGGACAAATTCGGACAATCGGATTCGGATATCGGACAACTAAATTTTCGTGCAATTTTGGTTCAAATTCTCTAGAAAATTTTACAAAAACAACTTCAGACAACCGGATTCGCCCATTGAAAAAACGGGCTTAGGTTCGGTCATCCAAAATTTCAGTCAAAATATCCAAAAATCATATCTCAAATTTGGATATTTGAACTACCAGGTTCGGACATCAGACATTCGCGTTGGAGTCCAAATCTGACTAGAGTCTCTAATTGATAATCCAAACAGAGTCCAATGTAAAGTTTTTTCCGTATATTCAATTTGTTTGAACTTAAATTTACCTGCATCCCAATTTTGGCCACCGTGCAAGTTGTTTGCGCATCCCAATTTTAACCCGCATCCCAATTTTGACCCGCATCCCAAATTTGTCCAATGTAAGCTTTTGAATCACCATTGCTTGCGCCGAAAATGGGTTGCATGCACCGCATCTCCTTCAGACATCAGTTTTTGGCCCTGTTTGGCAAACAGTTGTTAGCTGTTTGTATTACCTGTTAGTTGTTAGCCATTTGAATTAGTTGTTTGTATTAGCTGTTTGAATTAGCTGTTTATAAAAGAAATATTTGGTAAAATTAGCTGTTTTTAAAAAAGATATTCAGTAAAATTTCATTTGTACCCTTATCTCGAAATTACTTTTTAATTAAAAATAATTTTTCATTTACTAGTTATCTTGTTTTCTTTCCAAAAAGAATTAAATTAATATCATATGTACAAATTAACTTTATTGATAAAACCTTAATTTGTTACTAGTTGTACATAATTTGTATTCAGACTAATCTTATTTTTTCTTTTCAACATATGTATATCTATCTACATGATAATTATGTCTTAAAATATTATTTTGTTATTTGCTACATGTTTTATTATTATGAATTGAAAATTGTATATTCCAATGATTTAATCTTGGATAGATTAAATTTAAATAATACACAACATCAAATATCACTACAAAAGGCTAATGACATATGGAGTAATTTTTTTAAACTCTTGGATAGTTATGTCATTTTTACAAATAGTTATTCCCAAAAGGCAGAGCCAAAAAGAGAGAATTTAAGATGTATAAGAGAATGTGCCAAAAAGTGATTCCCTTTTCCAAGGTAGGTAGGAGGTATTAATAGTCCCTGTAGTTAGGGGCAAAATAGTAATTTCGCATTGGATGTTTCCCTAATGGGCCGCTGGATAGTTTCCCTCATTGGACCTCTATGTAGGGACCTTAGGATCCTATAAAAATTAGGTGTACTCAACTTATCCTGGCCTATAGATGTACACATGGGGCCCACTTGAAATCTCATATTTTCTGGATCATTTAGCCCTTCATATTTTGCCTGCACACTCAATCGGACGGTTAGTTAGACAGAATGTGGAGTGGGTCCATTGCAAAGAGAGTATCTGCAGACCTCGGAAGGCAGTCTGTCAACAGGGCGTCCTATCTATGGATGACACCTGGGTTTCGGTTTTTGTGCTGGGGAAGCTTTCCGAGGCAGCTCGATTCCCGAGGTACGACTGTGGCATGGGGAATCCCCCACTGCTGGTACATAAAATGATATTGCTTGAAGTTGTGGTCCATTCGTTGCATGACAGTTCCATTCTTGCGAGAGATTTCCCGTCATGGTGTTCCCTTACTTTCTTAATATCGATGTGGTGGCCCTCCATGTTTTAGAGACTTTTAATTGGCACCTGAGATAGGCCGTTTTTCCTCCTCTTCCTCTCCCGGATGATTACCAAGACCAGTGGCAGGATTTTGACCTCTCTGATGCTAAGGAGGCTGCCAGGACTTCCTCCTTCTTAAAATAGTTCAGGCCGTCTTCTACGCAATGGTTCTCAATGATGCTCTGGAACCGGACGTGCTGAGCAGGGATTTGGCTGAGAACCTGAAGCCGGCCCTTATAGGCCTTCGATGGAGTATTTTTGAGGTCTGATTGCGGCGCAATAGAGACAGTATCTTACGGGCTCATTGCCTTGGGCCGGTCAGTTTGGAAGCGAGGGCGAGTCCTGCAAATGGCCAAGAGGAGAGCCCTGGGTCTATCAATGCGCCTCCCCCTCCCAGTGATGTCGATGATAGGTAGTCTCTATGCTCTGTTGTGGCCTTGATCACTTCCTCTCTCCCTTCTTCTTTGTATTCACCGATCTCGGCAATAAAATGTTGATCTTTTTTCTGTGATTTTACCTTTGAATACATGTTTCTGTCTGCTGGTTCAGCTGGAGGTCGAGCCATAGGGAATTAATCCCTCAATCTCGTCCCAAAGCTGTCTACCTTGTAGAGGCCGAGGGTAACAGACGTCTTGTCCGATGGCCGTGCTTATGAAGCGCCTGACCCTTTGTGGAGGACGGGCATATAACCAACAACCTCTAAATCATACCCTATCATTCCGCAGTCCTTTGGGCTAACAGTGTGACGACCAACCGTTAGGCCATCCCTTGAAGTCCTTAGCCCCTCAGGAGCTAAAGGTATAGCGATTAGCCCCAAGGCCATGCTTTAGGACCCTTGGCCCCTTAGGAGCTAAAGGTATAGCGAACGACCCCAAGGTCGTGCTTAAGGACCCTTGATCCCTTAGGGGCTGGGAAATGTAGCAACCGATCCCAGAGCCGAACTTTGGGACCCTTAGTCCCTTGGGGTCTAAAGGTATAGCGACCGGGCCCTAGGCCGTGCTTTTAGAACCCTCCGGCCTTTAAAGGGCTAAAGGCATAGTGACCGGCCCCTAAGCTGCGCTTTGGGACCCTCAGCCTCTTGGGGGCTAAAGGTGTAGCGATCAGCCCCTAGGCCATTCTTTTAGGATCTTCAGCCCCTTGAAGGGCTAAAGGCATAGCGAACAGGTCGCTAGACCGCAATTTGGGACCCTTAGTCCCTTAGGGGCTAAAGGCATAGTGACTGGCCTCTAGGCCGTGCTTTTAGAACCCTTAACCCCTTGAAGGGCTAAAGGCATAGCAACCGGCCTCTAGGGAACGCTTTGGGACTGTTGGCCCCTTAGGGGCTAAAAGTATATTGACCGACCTCTAGGCCGTGCTTTGGGACCCTTAACCCCTTTGGGGCCAAAGGCATAATGACCAGCCCCTAGGCTGTGACATTAGGACCCTCAGCTCCCTGAAGGGCTAAAAGCATAGCGACCGGCCCCTAGGCTGTACTCTTATGACCCTTAGCCTCTTCAAGGGCTAAGACATAGTGACCTTGCCCCTAGCCCGTGCTCTTATGACCCTTAGCCCCTTTTGGAGGCTAAAGGTATAGCGACCGGCCCCTGGGCCATGCTTTAGGACCTTTAGCCCCGTTTGGGGGTGAAAGGTGTAGCGACTGGCCATGAGGCAGTGTTATAAGGCTCCAAACCCCCTTGGAGGCCAAAGTTTTTTTGATAAAATCATGAGTATTCGGAAGCCACGTGGCGTGGACTGAATGGCATTCTAGCTCTGGTTAAGCCTGGGGGGCGGATCGTCCTTTACTTTTCCCCTTCTGCTCTATATAAATGGAGTTGGATTCCTTTGTGGAGATAATTTGATAGCACCCTCAAACTTTTTAGGGAGAGAAGCAAGTTTTCTAGAGAGAGAGACTTTGCCCCTTTCTTCATCCCCCTTCAAGTTCACTGTTGAGTCTTCAAACTCTTCCTTTGAATCTTTAAAGGGGTTGTGCACATCTTCAACGTCATCTTCAACCTTTGCCTTCCTTCCCCTTCAATTCTCGTAAGTACGCGCCTTCATGCGCCCCTTTGAAGGTTGTATTTATATTATATTATTTAATTGTGCCATGCAGTCCTTGTGCTCATCAAGTGGGACAGTCCCTGAGGGGTCAACCGATCCTTGAATGGAGAGTCATCACCCTCAGTTCCCAAGCCTCCCTACCCTAATTGATGGTCGGGTGGTAGCGTGTGTTCCCTTAAAGGATCAATTTAGGGAGCTTAAGAAAATTCCTTTTGTTGTACCTATACATGAGCCCGGCACACCTTCCTAGTCTAGTTGCAAATATTCTTCTACTCCTAGTATCTTTAGTATTGAGGAGAAGGTCGTCTACCTGTGGGAAAGTGACATAGCTGTTTTTCGTATGACTGATGTCCAGGAACGCAGGCTGGCAAGGATAAAGACCACCGTCTATTTGAAGACCCCTCAGTAGCTCATGGCCGAAGGATACTCGCAAGGTAATTCTCACTCTGCCTCGGGCTTCGATAGACTAAGTGTTGAAGTTTGTTCTGCTAGCACTAGCACCTTTACGAGGGGAGGTAAGAGTCATTCATCCAGTTCGCGTTCGTCATCCTCCAACTCTAATAGAGGTCGTGCTCAGAAGGAGCCGGTCCAAGAAGTTGTGGCTGAAGGGACGGTTTTCCCAAGGGCTCCTTCATGCTCGGACCCTCAAGAAGGGTCGAGCACCCATTTCCCCGCACAAGGGCCGTGCGCACCCTTAAGAGGTCGGCGTTGGAGGAGAAGTACCTTCTCTCCGCCGGGTACAAGTTTATCATTCCTGATCCCGACGCTACTGTAAATAAGTCGCCCTCGAGATGTATAGCGATCTACCGAGCGGCTTTCTCCTATGGCCTAAGGTTTCCACTTCATAAGGTCATTGTGGAAATCTTAAATAAGTATTAAATGTCGCCCGCATAAGTTATGCCCACGTCTTAGCATAGTGTTTGTTCTTTCATCGCAACGTCTGAGTTACGTGGGCTGTCTTGTAAAGAATGGGCCTTCGGGCTGGTTCATACTGTGCAAAAGGCTCTGAGTGAGACCGGGGATACAGGATGATATAGTTTCAACAATAGGAAGGGCCTCACGACAGCTATCAAAAAGAAGTCCAAGTGAAAGAACTGGAAGTACAATTTCCTCTTCATTCACCGCGAGACGAGTTGGGGGGGCTTTCCTGATTGGAACAGCAGAAAACCAGTTTGCAATCTATCTAGGGAACCGATCGTAGAAGAAATGAAGATCGCCCGTTATTTTCAATTATGTGCAGGAAGACAACCGTCCAAAGCTGCCTCCATCTTTCATGTCCAAAATACTGGACGTGGGGAAGGAGCCCAAGCGTAGGCGGTCCAGATCGAGTGATAGGGAGCCTTTGAATTGGCTTTCCAAACTGTCGTACTTCTAGAATAACTTCTTTCTTGCTACGGTTGGTCTCCTTATACTTGAGAATTACTCCAAGGGTAGTTCGCGTCTTTCCTTTGTGCTACTCTTCCCTTAGTTCTGACTTGACTTTCTTTTGTCTAGTGTAGAGCAAGCTCGGGCGATGCTCTCGCCCTTTCGAGAGTAGCCAAGCTACCGAGGAGGAAATAGCAACTAAGAACGAACCGCGAAGAAGAAAGACGCCACCATGTGGACGCTCAGGCGAAGAAGGTTTTCTTAATAAGCCATTTGGTAGCTTATGCCCCATTTTTTTCATGAGTGTAAGTGTTTGACTGGACATTTTTGACAGGCACCGAGGATTGCGCTGTGAAGTCGGAGACCCCCCGACGGCGTCCTTGAGCCTTCCTCGAGCCGATGCTCGCAAGCGTCCGCGCTCGAAGGATGGGCAGGAGGTGGCCGCAACTTTGGCCCCCACCCCTATGAGGCCAACCCACCTCCCTCCAAGGGTGCGAGGAGCGAGGGGCTGTCCCAACGAGGGGCCGTCCCAGCAAAGGGCGTCTGTAGAACGGGTGGCCTCTGATGAGGCAATGCAGTCTCCTTCCCAAAGGGGCTCTCGAGGGAGTCAACAGGCCGCTCAGCCACTAATGGGAGAAGCGTCCGTGAATATGACGACCCAAGTCATGGATTTCTTGGGGGCTGACCTCCCAGCTAAATCACGCATTGTGGAGCATCTTGCCAAGTTATGGTACTTGGCTGCCTCCAGTTCTGCAAAGCCACCCAAGGTCATCGAGGAATAAGTGGCCATAGCTGAGGCCTGTCTTTACTCCTTTACTCCTTACCATTTTTCTTTCGTTAGCTAATAATGTTGTATTGTTTGTCAGGCCTTTGCTCGAGCATTAAAGGTCATGAGGTCAACACCATCCGTCTCTATCTTGGAAAGGCAAGTTTGCAAACTCTAGAGTTCGAATGCCTTATTACAGGGGCAGATTGGCAACCTCCAGACGAAGCGCCAAAGCTTGGAAGAGTCAGCGGCCAAGTACAAGCACCGCTGGGAGAAGCTGAAGAAAGAGAAAGAGACCTGGGAGGTTGAGAAAGCAGAGCTGCGGCATCAATTAGAAGAGGCTTTTTTCAAGATAGAGACCAAGTTCACTGCGGGAGATGAAAGGGAGGCTAAGGCTGGACAGCATGGCTATCGTCGTGGTCATGAGGACCGAACCGAATTCTTTCGGGAATTCTTAGAGACCTTGGCCCCTGATGACTTTCAACAAGAAGGCTACTTCGAGGTGTACATTAAGTACATCGAAGACCACCGCCAAGCTCGTGCCGAGGGCAAGAACCCTGAGCTGGTAGACTTCATACCACCCGCATTCGATGAAGACGGTATGGGTAATGCTGAGGATACCGTCCCTCTGGACGATGAGGCCGCGGCACATGATGTTGATGATGATGAGGTCGTAGCGCATGAGGCCAGCGATGATGAGGACCCAAGCATCTGATGTAAAAAGGTCTTGACTTGTTTCTGTTCTTCTCTTTTTTATCTTGTTAATCTATATTGGCGGTTGTACTTTTTCACTCATATTTAATGAAATTCCCGATTTTTGCTACTTACTTCTTTACTTGTTGTTTTACTTACTACTGTCTGTGTGCTCGCCTTTGTATCAATTTTGCAATCGTTGGCATTTTATATAAGCTTCCGGCCCTTGAGGGAAACAACAAGTGAGGGAAATTAAGAGTATAGCGACCGACCCCTAGGCCATGCTTTAGGGACCCTTAGCTTTTTTAGGGCTAAAGGTATAGCGACCGGGCCATAGACCGTGCTTGAGGACCCTTAGCCCGTGGGGACTAAAAGTATAGCGACCAGCCCATAGGCCATGTTTGAGGACCCTTAGCCCCTTTTGGGACTACAGGTGTAATGATAGGCCCATAAGTCGTACTTGAGGACCCTTAGTCCATGGGGGCCTAAAGGTATAACGATCAGGCTATAGGTCATGCTTTATGATCTTTAGCCCATTTTGGGGGCTATAGGTATAGCGTCTGGCCCATAGGTCATGCTTTAGAACCCTTAGCCCTTGGGGGCTGAAGGTATAACGATCGGCATGTAGGTCATGCTTTAGGACCCCTAGCTCCTTTTATGGGCCAAAGGTATAGCGACCGGCCCATAGGTTGTGCTTTGAGGACCAGCCCATGGGGGGCTAAAGATATAGCAACCAGTCCATACACCGTACTTGAGGACCCTTAGCCCCTTGGTGGCCAGAGGTGTAAGAGAGCTAGATGAGCAGAAAAGTGCCATTGCGGTTGATTTATTAGAAAAACGCATCAGTACATTGCATGAAGCTTTAAAGAAAAAAGCTGCTAGTGATAATACTTCTGCATATTACTACTATGCCATGTGCAGGGGATGAGAGTGCCTTCGACAGTTATCAAGCGATATATACCTAGCTGCATCTACCCTGTCACCTTCTAAGGTCCTTCCTAATTTACCGTGACATTTCCGTGCTCACCTGCGCGGGCTACAGCTTTGGTTCGTCGAAGGACCAAATCTGCTACCCAGATAGGATGAAGTTTTACGGTGCAATNNNNGAGCTTT
>NCQT01059370.1:1553-13127 GCA_002740465.1 Stenocereus thurberi | reverse complement strand
CTCTTATGATCAATGGCCTACATCCACAAAAAGTCCTTATCAGTTCCCTGTAGCAACTTACTGTTTCCAGTCAATCTCATTTTTCTTAGCCCTACATCAATTATCAAGCACCACAATTCACTTTAGAACAGCATGCATAATTGATTTAGTTTCTTAACAAGCAAAAGCTGGATATAAGCAGTCAAACTGTGGGCAAAGAGAAATTATCTCCTCTTGGTCCCCTTGCAGAACCTGGATATGGTCTGCCTACTGACTTCAGTAATGCACGACTCTCTATTCTCCTCTACTGCATTTTGCCCAAGAAATTAGCCAATCTTGCTTTATTAATACCCTAAATGGTAAATGAGCTGCGGTCATTCACATTAGTTTACTCATTACAACTAGGCTATCGAATTCTATTGCAAAATTTCTATGGGTGTTTGACATTCACTTTAATTTGTTGTCAGTGAACAAGTTAATTAGGCAGATTTCCTATCATGTTGTATTTATTCCTACTGCTTAAATGGTCCAGGACAACCTCAGGCAAACCACGATGGTCCTTTGTAAGAAGTATTCTCGCTCATATGACCTTTTGAAGAGCCTTATCATGAATACAAGACTTTTACACTAGTTGTAGCACCACAAACACAAAGAATAAGTCCTTATGTCTTAGATTTGCATTTGTCTAATACTAATCTTGGCCATTTTAGACTTACACATGTGTCTTTTGTTGTTATGAGATGCGTAGGACTACTTGTATTAATACGGGATGAATTGTTAGTTGTGAAGTTTATCCTAGAGCAAGACTGCATAGGCTACCTTTTCCTTTTAGTACTAATAAAACTTGCAAGCAATTTAAAATGTTACATGTTGATCTTTAGGGAGCATATTAATGCGGAACTTATAATGGTTTCTGTTTTTTTTTTTTTGGGCCATCATGGGTGATTACTTAAGGTAACATGGGTACATATCTTATATCATAAGTCAAATGCATTTCCTGTTTTATAAGCATTTATTTGACTCATAAAAGCACATTGCAGTGTTATTGTGAAGATCATTAGGTTACACAATGGTCTAGAGTTTCAGCACACTATTACCTTGCAGTTTTATAAAGACAAGGGCAGTATACATTAGAAGTCTTATGTTGAGAGACCACAATAGAATGGCATCATTGAAAGAAAACTTACTACATCCTTGAAGTTAGCCATGAGGATTCGGTCATAGGACTCATTTTAAGGTGTCTTATGGCTACAATCCAACTTATGATCGTCTTAAAGCCTTTGGCTACTTGTGCTATGCATCTGCTATGGCTAGACAAAGAGATAAATTTTAAGATAGAGCCCATCTTTGAATTTTCCTTGGGTAGGTACCTCCATGATCAAAAGATTTATAAGCTTTTATATTTAGACATCAAGCAAGTTTTTATATAAAGAGATATGGTGTTTTATGAAGCACATTTTTCTTATCATCTCTCCCACATTTTTCAGCATGCTATTCACACCTGGCATTCATAATCTCTACAATGAACAAACTTCTTTGGTATATTCTACTCCTAGTATGGCTGCGCCACCTCCACATGTTCTACAGAGCTTGTCTATTCTCAAGCAACATATCATCTGAGGTTGCAGATCATGAGTTTATTCCTGTCTTTGCGACTCTGAAGTCTGCTAGGTCTCATAACAAGCCATCACAGGTTAATGATAATGTTCGTACGTACTCAATTTGTATGTTCTTTTGCTCCTTCCAATATGCCTCACTAACGTGATTTGGTTAATTACTTTTAACCAACTATCATCATCTTATCAAGAACATCTATCCCCCATATCTTCGATCACATAACTTTCTTGTTATTTTGAAGCTATTCAACATCAAGATAGATAGAGATAATGTAAAAGGAAATTGGTGCCTTTAAGGCTCACAAAACTTGGAAACTTGTTCTATTGTCTGTAGGACAAAAGGGTATTAGTTCTAAGTGGGTTTATAAGGCTGATGGTAGTCCAGCAATACCCAAAGCAAGGCTTGTGGTTCAAGGTTTTACACAAAAATATGAGATGATTACAAGGAATTGTATTCACATTTGTTAAAAATGACAACTATTAGAAGTCTCATTGCTTTAAGAGCCTAAAAAAGGTGGTATACCTCTTAATTGGATGTTAACAATGCTTTTTTGCATCGTGATCTCTATGAAGAAGTATATATGACTATTCACCAAGGCATTCCAATCATGAGAACAAGGTACACATAATGAGAATGTCATTATATGGCCTCAAACAACCTTCTAAGCAATTGTTTCAAAAGTTTAACACCACTCTTATATATATTGGTTTTCAGCAGTCCAAGGGTGACTATTCCTTTTTCATCAATAAGTCTTATACACACATCACCATTGTTGCAATCCACATTGATGACATCTTAGTCACTGTCTCATATCATTTTGAGGATGACTTTGTTAAAGCAAAGCTCAACGCTTTGCTTGGCATTAAAGATTTTGGTCACCTTCATTACTAACTTGGATTTAACGTACCTATTTACAAGAAGGTATTTCTCTCTGAAAAGAAGTTCACACATGCATTGTTGAAGTTCAATGGCCTTGCTAATTTTAGCTTATTGGCTGCCACTTTGCTTCTTAATTGCAAGCTTTTAACAAAAGATATGGTTGTTATTCCAAATCCCACTATTTAGAGGATCTTGATTAGGAATTAAATTTCCTCTCTCATACAAGGTCTAAATTAAGGTGTACTATTCAAACTCTTAGTTAGTTTATGCAAGTCCCATGAATGTGCATTTCAAGCCTTGCAACATACTATTGGATATGTTAAAGGGACTGTAGGATGACACCTTCTCTTTAAAGGGCCAGATCAACTTCAGGCTAAGCTTATTCAAGTTCAAATTGGACATATTGCCCTTCTACAAGAAGGCCAGTCTCTGGCTACATTATCTTACGAGGGTCTTCTCCCATCAGTTAGAAATTCATGAAGTGGAGTACTATGTCCATATCTTCCTTAGAAGCTGAGCACAGGATCGTGGCTCAGATTGCCTTCGAAATGATATGGCTTATTATACTCTTTGCTAAGTTAGGGATCACCTCTCTCCAACCTATTAAGCTTCACTACAATAATTAGACTGCCATTTCCATTGCAAAGAGCCTTGTTTTTCATGAACGTACAAAGCTATATAGAGATTGACTATCACTTTACACAAGAAAAGGTTCTAAAGGGGTTGTTGTCATTGTATTATCTATACACGTGAGCAATTAACTGATTTCCTTACCAAAGTTTTGTCTTCTGGCAATTCATACAAGTTCTTGCTTCACAAGTTGGGAATGACCCTGCTTCTAGCTTGAGGGCTGATATCTCTTTCCGATGTTGATTGTTATTAACAAATCTACCATTAATAAATCTAGCTTAGCCTATTCTGTTTTACTGTAATAAGTTAGTTGTGCTGACATCATTGGCATGTTCTAGCTGGCAATATTAGCTAATTTAAAAGAGACGAGAACTTACCTATATATAATCATATCAATTGTACAATTTTACACATTAAGTGAAAGTCTCTCATCTCTTCGTTAGCTTATTTCTCTCTCTAAAATCTCTTTCTAATCTCATCAAAATTGACAACATGCATAACCTTAGCATTAGGATATGCAGAGCATGCACAAAAATCACACTAGCTTGGCTAATCAGGGCATTGAAGAGGGAGTACACAATAAAGAATTTTAGCTGATCAAAGAGACAGAACTTGGGGTCACTGTTTGAAGTTGTTCTTTGAGTAACAAAATAGAGGGAAACACAGAGAAAACCGCGCCAAGATAAGAGATTCTTTTGAGGCTTATGGTGATGTGATCTCTCTCTTTTCGATATTTACATGAAACCTGAACCAACTAAAATATTTTAACATTGTGTGGGATAATTATTATATGTTAAAATTGTAATAGTCTGATTGATTTTGGATCTAATTATCTAATGTGGTTGTTGATTATCAATTACTTTTGAGATTAGTTGGCAAATGTCGTTGATATGCTTAATACGTCTTTAGTAATTGTAATCTAGATGTAATGGTTATGCAATGGTGTTAACAATTTGGGATTTGTGGTATTGATGCTAGGTTTGAAGACTTATACCATATCTGAATAGTCTATACGGAGACCTAGATGAATTATGTCATACTTGAATATCTCATATTGGATTAGATGAATTATGTCATAATCAGGGTTATGTTATCTTCTTGAGTCAACTGTTTCCATGGCCATGTCACTGTATAACATAATAGTATACTAACTCCAATATTGCAATTATCGTTATGAGGTTAGTGGCCAATTTACAGATCAATTTTACTATCTAGCTATCCTTTTGATTGTGTCTTAAGATTGTTTGATTATTAATTTAGTTTATTTAACTTCAAAAGATGGTTGCTTAAATTAATTTAGGTAGACAAATTAATGTTATTCACTTGGAGCATTCCTTGTAGGATCAACAATCGAGTACTCGTTTTTCTGCATTAACCTTTATATACTTATGAGTAGTTGGAGTCATTTTAGTGTTTGAAAGTTCCATCCCAACTCCCAACCTGATGATTGTTCTTTTTTTCTTTGATGTTGAGAACGAATTTCGGAGAGAGGAGATGATTATAGCATTTATCCTTCCTTGTGATTGCGGGCTGATACATTGTGTGGCCTTTTGCAACTCTTGGCCTTGACAGAAGCTTATTTGTATGCTAATGCAAACAGGTCCTCTCTGCCCGCTCCTATCATCAAATTATCGGAGATAGGTGCATGGATATTGGTCGTTTCCAATCAGGATACCCTAAAAGTTTACTTGGGCGACTGGATATTATACTCTCAATTTGAGTATCCATGATAGAATTTGTAAGGTTACCCTCCCCTATAGGGCTAATATTACTAGATCTATTTGTTCATTCAATATGTTTGTAATATTTATAGGCATGCTGAGGAATCTTGCTATAAAGAAAAAAAAATCAAAGTATTGGTCAAGTTGTTAACCTGCTTATGTTATGTTCAAAGTTTAGTGGAAGTTTAGTGACCTACCTTTGTATTTGTCAAAGCTTATTGAACTACTTGCTAGTTTGATGGACTTAGTTTTCCTTTTCTTTCCCTATATATGCACGGTTGAGGGAAGGGTTTTAAGGCTAAGGAAAAATTCAATTTATCAACATATAAAAAGCAAAGCAAAATCCATCTCTAATATCCTCTTTCTATATGCCTAAACTGAAAAGAAATTACCTATAAAATTAGCCTTAAACACTTAATTACTAACCCCGAATATAAACATGTTTGGCCACTAATTCAAGTACTTCAAGTTAACTGTCTTGGAATACACCTGGAGTGGTTAACACTGTGTCAATCCTGGGGAATGGCCACCTATATGAAGTTTGCACCTTAACTTCAATGAAAATTGCTCTTAGGACAGTAGCTAAGATACGACGCGATCTGATCTATAAATTAATTTCGGTTATTATTTTTGTTAATATTAATATCGTTACTTGATAATTTCAGGTACAAATTAATTTGGTTGGTTTAATTCAAGTTTAATGGTTTGATTGGTAGCTTTTTATAGAATATATTTAGCAGTTGTGTTTGTATGTAATACCATCTAAAGTATAATTTCTAATAATGTAAGAACGATTTCCGATTATGTACAATTATGGCTTATAAATACACTATCCCTAATATGTCTAAGTTAGAACCATTAGATGGTAAAACTTATAACCGTTGAGCTATTTTAATGAAATTTTATCTTGAGTAAATTGAGATTGCATATGTCTTCGAAAAAGAGGTTATTCCTAAAGATGAAAGGCCCAAAGCTAAATATAATATGAAATTCGATATCAGTAATAAAATCTACAAGGG
Organism: Stenocereus thurberi; assembly: GCA_002740465.1. Lineage (NCBI taxonomy): Eukaryota > Viridiplantae > Streptophyta > Magnoliopsida > Caryophyllales > Cactaceae > Stenocereus > Stenocereus thurberi. Next base: position 7,282 of record NCQT01059370.1, on the reverse strand, counting down.
TACATTATTACATCATATGTCTAATGTATTACTTGACATTTATATGAAATATGAATCTAGTAAGGACATGTGAGGTGCTCTTAACAAAAAGTATGGTTGTGGTGATGCTGGATCTAGATGTTTTGCAATTAGTAGATGGTCAAATTTCAAGATCGTGGGAGATAAATGTATTATTTATGAATATGAGAATATGTGTTCTACTATTGCATCTGAAGGATTAAAAATATGTGATGTGACCCTAACAATTGGTTTGATTGAAAAATTACTACCATCTTAGAAAAAAATACCGAAGTAAGCTTATCCATGGAAAGAAAGATTGGACTTTAGAAGATTTGATTGCTCACCTAAAAATAAAGAAAGAAAATAGATTAAAAGACTCATAACTCTAGTTTTTCTAGAGCTGACCTGGTGAAACCTAGATCTACTAATTTTCACAGGTTCAAAAACAAAGGAAGAAAAAATTACAGAACTGATTACAAGCCACAAGGGGAGCTGCAAAAATACAAACTCATGGGTAAAGGCCATAAATGTAGGTGGCATTGTCACAAGGCAGTATATTGTAAATTCAAGAAAAGAGGAAATAGCAATCCAGTTGAATCTGATACTATTATTACAATAGTGTCAGAAGTCAATTTAATTGGTAGTACTGTGGAGTGGATCGTGGATACCGGTGCTACCAGACACATGTGTGCTGATCACAAACTGTTTCAATCTTATGAAAATATTGATAAAGCTGAAAATATTTTTGTTGGGTAACTCTACATGCCACTGTCATCGGAAAGGAATGATCACTTTAAAACTCACTTGTGGAAAGTTGCTTACTCTTACTAATGTGCTAATGTGCCTTAAATGGGTAGAAACATCATATGTGGTAACTGGCTCATAAAAGGGGGTCTAAAGTTAACCTTTATTTCTGACTGTCTAGTCATGGCCTATAATGGTGAATTTGTGGGAAAGGATTTCTGCCGCAATAGTAGGCTAATTGTACTATATACTATCTCCAAAAATATGAATAAAATGGCCAGTATCTCTTCTACTTACACTGTTGAATCACTTGATTTATGGCATGCTAGATTAGGGCATGTAAATGTTGACTCTATTGAAAGGCTTAAGCATCTTAACTTGATTCCTAAATTGTCTAATATGTATTTTTCTAAATGTGAAGTATGTGTTGAAGCTAAGTTTCAAGAAACCGTTTAAATCCATAGAAAGGCAAACTAAGTTGCCTGAGCTTATTCATAGTGATCTTGGAGACTTTAAAGCGGTAAAAAGTATCATATTATATTTGTTGATGACTACTCACGTCATGCGGTTTATCTCCTAAGCTCAAAAAACGAAGCAAAAGAAATGTTTTTCAAATGTGAAGGTGAAGTTGAAAATCAGCTTGATAGAAAAATAAAAAGGTTTAAAACTAATATAGGTGGCAAATATGACCCCATGAGTATTAAAAATTATTATGCAGCTAATGGAATTATTCGTGAACAGACTGCCCCTTATACTACAGAATAAAATAGTGTCGTAGCAAGAAAAAAATAAAACCTTGAAAAATATGATGAATGCTACGTTAATCAGTTTGGGGCTTCCTGATAGTACGTGGAATAGGCAACTTTATCTGCATGTCATGTATTAAATCATGTGCCTCATAAGAAACATGATAAGACCCCATATGAATTATGGAAAAGGTATCCTCTTAAACTAAATTACTTGAAAGTGTGGGGATGTTTAGCTAACGCTAAATTGCCTGAATTTAAAAGGGAGAAAATTGGTCATAGAACCATTGATGTCGTATTTATTGGATATGCTTATCAAAGTGCTGCATATAGATTTATTAAAGGTGCAAATGACTCTTACATGCATGGTAATATTATTGAAGTTTTAGAGACGCTGAATTCTTTGAAATATATTTCCTATGAAAATTGCATCTCATGATCATCACATCCCTCATGAAGTATACTCTAAAAGACATGCATGTTTATCTGGTGTAGAACTATGAAGAAGTAAAAGAATAAGGAAAGAAACTAATTTGGTCCTAATTTTATTACTATATTTCTAGTTTCATATGGCATGTTAAATGAAAAATTTATTTCTGCATATATTATTGAAGAAGATCTCAAAACATATGAAGAAGCCATGACATCTATTGACGCTATTTTCTAGAAAGAAGTTATTAATAGTGAGCTTGATTCTGTATTAAGTAATCATACATGGGCATTAACTAACATTCACTGAGGTTGTAAACCGTTGGGGTGTAAATGGGTATTTCAGAAAAAGCTTAAGGCTGATGAACCATTGATAAATATAAAGCTCACCTCGTGGTTAAAGGATTTAATCAAAGAAAAGAAATTGATTATTTTGATATGTATGTTCTATGTCTAAAATAGCAACCATTAGAGTATTGATTGCACTTAGTTATATTCATGGCTTAATTATGCATCAAATGATGTAAAACTGCATTTCTAAATTGGGATCTAGATGAACAAATTTATATGGAACAACTTGAGGGACTTGTGGTACTGTGTAAGAGCATAATGTATGTAAATTGATAAAATTCATGTATGGATTAAAACATGCCCCTAAATATTGATAAGAAAAATTTGATAGCACAATTACAGTGTATGACTTTAGGGCAAATGAAGGTGACACTTGCATGTGTTCTAAGCGTGTTTCTAATGATTTGTGTTGTTACATGCTTACATGTTGATGACATGCTTATATTTGGCATGAATATTGATATTGTTGATGATATAAAAAATTTCTAAGTACCCAATTTGAAACGAAAGATATAGGTGAAGCTGATGTTATCTTGGGAGTCAAAATTAAGAGGAATCAAGATATCATTATTCTTAATCAGTCTCATTATATTGGGAAAATACTTAAAAAGTTTGATTAATTTGATCTTGACCCTATTAGGACACTTATGACACTAATATTCAATTGGTGAAAAATAAAGGTGTTCCTGTGTGCCTAATGGAATATGCAAAAATTACGGGCAGTGCCATGTTTTTAATGAATTATACGAGGCTTGATATTGCACTGAGTAGACTTAGTAGATACACTCATAATCCTAGTGATAATGATTGGATTGCATTAAAATCCTTGCTTAAATATTTTAAAAGGTACTATTGATTGGGGTTTGCATTATGGAAAATTTCCTACTCTATTAGAAGGATCTAGTGATGCCAATTGGGTGTAAGATAATGATGAAATTAATTCCTCTTCATGTGTTCACACTAAGTGACCTGGAAATCCACTAAAGAATCTTGTACTACTATGTTTCCTATAGAATATGAGTTTATTACTTGAATTGGTAGGCCGTGAGGCTAAATGGCTGAAAAGTGTACTAGCAGATGTCCTATTGTGGGTGAAGCCAACTCCTTCTATTGCACTGCATTGTGATAATATGGTAGTGATTTCAGTTGCAATGAGTAAGGCCTTCAATGGAAAAAGAAGGCGTATATGATCGAGACACAAAGTAGTGAATGAGCTACTCGAAAATGGAGTGATATCACTGGACTTTGTGAAGTTTAAAAGGAATCTTACTGATTCGCCAATGAAAGGCCTATGTAGAAAGATGCTCTTTGATACATTAAGGAAAGTTCAAAGGATAATAACGAAATCATTACTTAATTTCAGGAACACTACATGGTCTCCCTCCCAAAGGTGTATATGTGTTGTAGTGTTTTGCTACTATTGGAAAAGGTTGAGCATTTGGCTCTTAATGGACCATGTGAGGCATGAAAGTAGCACACGTTAGTTGGATACACCTACATAGGTGTGGAAGTGTGGCCAGTTCCTGTTGGAGGGTCAGTATGGGTCGACCTCCTAGAGCACCTATGAGCTACTAGGAGTGGAGTATGGCCAGTATGACATGCCAAACCACATAGTTTGAGAATATCTGAGATTAATATATGCCCATGGGTGAACTTACACCTCTCTATCAAGTTCAAGACAATTGTCACTTAGTAGGACGTTTGTCTTTAAACATAGTGTCACTGGGTCTCAATTTAAGTCACACGACATTAGCATCGATGCATTAATTTCTCTATGCCTATACCTCGTAACCATACTTTGATTTTTTTGGGGGAATGTTAGAAAGAAAAAAAATAAAACTAGAGGTCAAGTTGTTAACCTACTTGTGTTATGGCCAAAGTTTGGTGGATGGTGATCTACCTTTGTCTTTGTCAAACTTGTTGAACTACTTGCTAGTTTGGTGGACTTATTATTCCTTCTCTTTCACGATATATGCATGGTTGAGGGAAGGGTTTTGAGGCAAAGGGAAAATTCATCTTTTCAACATGCAAAAAGCAAAACAAGATCCATCCCTAATATCCTCCTTCTACATGCCTAAACCACAAAGAAATTACCCATAAAATTAACCTTAAACACATAGCTATTAACCTCTAATATAAATATCTTTGGGCACTGATTCAAGTACTCCAAGTTAACTGTCTGGGAGTGTACCTGAGTGGTTAATATTGTGTCAATCCTGGAGAATGATTGCCCATATGAAGTTTGCGCCTTACCTTTGATAAAATCATTCTTAGAACAGTGACTAAGCCATGAGACGCCTTGATCTATAAATTAATTTCGGTTATTATGTTTGTTATTACTAATATCGTTACTTGATAATTTCAACTGTAAAATAATTTGATCGGTTTAATTCAAGTCTAGTGGTTCTATCAATATCATTTTGCAAACTATATTTAGTGGTTGTAATTGTATAGAACACCACCTAAACCTATATTTTCCAACAAATCTAACATCCATATATTTTTTGCTTAATGTCGTGTTGCTATTGAATTTCGGGAGTCTTGTTAGTATGATCATTCTTTGTGGGAGTTCTGATTTAGATCTATTGCAGTTAGTATCAAACATGTTGACACCATGCAGGATGGGCTAGCTCTGATGAGTCACGGGAGTGCAGAGTTATTCTTTTGAAATGTTGGAACATTAGGAACCTATTCATTTTTAGGAACCAAGTAAGAACCTCTGTAATATGACATAAACAAGCTATTTCCTTTATTTGAGCTCACCGTGAAATGTTGTCTTATGGAAAGGTTCAAGTTGTAGCTCATCCTTCTCCCTGGTGTGCCCTTGCATGGGGGGTCTATTGAAGTGAACTTTGTTGGTGGGCGGCTAGGGGGGGCAGATTGGGGTTGAGGTTTTGTGGTCAGAAATCAAAGCAGAGATGTGGTGTTGATGGTGTGAAGTAGGGCAATTGTTAGACTAGGCTATAGGTCAAGGAGGTGAGGGCTTATCTGTGTGAGAGGCAGGATGTAGGAGAGGTCGGGTTGCTCAAGCCAGATATTGAAGGAGATTGTCTCTCCCAAATTTTGATCTTAAAGAATAAACACAATTTCTATGACTCCAGTGTTCCTTTATTTTGGCTACTAATAGGGGTGATGATATATGTCTTGCTACAAGGCATGTCTTAAATGTCATATTTTATTATAAATTAATAAGTTATATGATTGAAACTCATCAATTTTTTTGTGGCTTCAATGAATTATTAATTATGAAGCTTTAGGATTCATCAGCAATGCCGATGAGTACAAAATGATGTTCTAACTGGATCAACCACACCCGTGACAATGCATCATACATGTAATTTCATAATTGTGAAAAATTGTAAATAAAAAGTTGAGTTTGCACAATTATAAGTGGTTATATTTTAGCTATTTAGATTATGCGATTTTTGTCAATATTATCTGAACAATATGATTTTTAAG
>NCQT01059331.1:1287-13055 GCA_002740465.1 Stenocereus thurberi | reverse complement strand
GGAATCGAAGAACTCTCTGGCAGACAGTCTAATTCGAGAACTCACCAATGGTGATCGTTAAAGCCGACCTCCTGCCAAAAAAGGAGGAAATTCTTAATAAAATGTCACTTCTACTAGAACGGGTTACACCTTCTAGTAAAGTCTTTATTGATAACCTGGAATTCCATACAAAAAGTAGATCACGCTTTGATCTACTTTCTACTACCTGCCTAATAACTCAAAGATTTTCCCTTCTAGAATTACAAATTAGCTATCTTCGGTGTCCATATGTTATCCAAGAAAAAAGAAGTTCTCATATCCAAGAAAAATGGTTCAAGGAATGGTATGCCGCCTGTGTCGACTTTTATCATCATTATTCCTATAATATTTGGGAGTCTTAGAGCACAACGATCTATTTTTCTGACAGATCTGGACTCGGTGGCATTTGCTTCCCAGCCACTTCAATATCCCCCCGAGATCCTATCTTTAAAGTTTGGAAATATGGAATGATTCTTTACTTCTCAGAAGTCGCAGATCCTAATTTCTCATTTTTCTTAACTTTAATTAAGTTCCAGCAATACATGTTCAAAAGGTTCCATTAGATTCTTTAATCTCCTGAGGGACCAACAAAAATTCCAATTCGCAGATACTTAACTTTGTAGGTTTATAGCGCCCCGATTGAANNNGAAAATGGAAAAGCCAAACCAGCCAATTATCTTGTCCAAATTATTGATTGCGATGATCCCAATGATCAATGACAAAATTGGATTCATGGAGATCCGATATATATGGTTACTCATCCTGCATTAGCAAGGGCTATTGAGCTTTTCAACATTTATCATCAATGTTGGGCATTGATTGAAAAAGGAAAAACACTAATGCATTGTGGAAACACTACCTTTGCCTATAGTAATGAATTCAATGATTACATAAAAGTGGACGGTGCAGAATCAGAAGATATTTTTGATTATCTCTTTGATATTGGAGCTGAAAAATTGTTATTAGAAGAAGGAAAGAAATATCTCCTTGAGTTGTTTGAAGAATATGATCCAGAGCATCTTAACCAAATTAATGAAGATCTTGATGAATATCTAGATAATGATGGTCTGGAAGATATAATTAGTGATGAAGGCATGCAGAATCTCAATAATGATGACTAATCTTGTCATCATTAAAATTTCTGAAAAAGCTGTCTCATTATTGTACTATTTTGACAAGTGTCTGGCTTGTAAAATAAAGTGTATACTGTAGCCGACAGTATACTATAGACAACTGTAGCCATGTGAAAAATCTTTATGTACTTTAGTCGACAGTATACTATAGACAACTGTAGCCATGTGAAAAATCTTTATGTACTGTAGCCTTTAGGGCATCCTATGTATCCCCATCCCCTCTATAAATAGATAGGTCGAGAGTTGAAGAGGACACGGTCATTTGAGTATTCTTGAGCAACCGAGAAGTTCAGTTTCTCCATTTCTCTATGAACAAGCATCTCTAATGATCTTAGCTTAAGTCCCTCTTCAAACTTTCCGTTGTAATATTTCCCCTTTCAAACTTTCAATAAAAGAAGTCTCCCAGTGGGGAGCATTATATAATCGAACCTTATGTCTTAAATATTATAATTTCTTGATTAAAGTCTCACTATCTTTGAAAAAAATTAAAAACTTGATTAATAACTATGGTCCGAGGTAGGAAACGAAACAGATCTGTGTTGTGCCTGATCTAAAGAAAGAGTGGTTGAGATTAGCAATCTCTGTAAACCGAAAGGTAGAAAAACGCCGGAGTCCAAGCCGACTAAGTTTAGTTAACGGTCGAAGCTCTTTAATTAAGTTTTAATTACTTTTGCTAGGGTGGTGGGCCGTTAATCATAGAAAATATAGTGTTTATGATATAAGTAGTAGTTTGTGATAACTAGTATTATTAAAGTCATTATAAGAAGCTCAAACATAAATATAAGCTTAGTTTTGCAAAGCAGTCCATAACTTTTAAGTATTTTCATTTAAAGTCCTTTAGGGACCTAGTAATAAATATTAAGACTCCAAAAATCATTTACACCAAACCTCACAGGCTCTGGAAATTGTTTTCAAAGTTCGTGAGGTTTGAAAGTTAATACACCAAACTATAGGGGACCGAAGTGCAAATTTTTCCTTTAACTCAAGCTAATATGCTCATGGAAAACCCTAAACCCTAACATGCTCCGACTCAATCAACCATTTAAAACATCAATATAACTCTTATTTCTTATCAAAACATCACGATCAATGATCAAAAATAATAAAACAGGAATCCAAATCAATAATCCAAGGAAAACAAGCTTAGGGTTACTCACTTGATCTTGAAGAAAATAGAGATGGAGGTGATGTATGGTGGTTTTGTGGATTGGGGTTCGTGGCTAGGGGTACTAGGGCATTGGGGAATGGTTAGAGGTAGCGTAGCTAGCTAGAAAACACCATAGAACAGCAGTAATAGTAGGGAGAGGGGCTGGCAGGCTAGAGAGAGAGGAGAGAGAAGTGGGTTGAAATCTTGGTCGTGTTTTTTTGACTTATCTACACTTGGCTGAATATATAGCTCCAAAAGTAGCTTTTTACTAACCATGGTTAAGCTTAAATCATGGTTATTAGCTAGCGTAATCATGCAAACTTGTTGGGCTTCAAGTTGGGCTGGAAATAAGTTGGGTTCGGAAATAAAACATCATTTAAGTTTTTATAATGTTATGGAAAACAAAATAAATTATTTAGATTAGACTTATCAGGGCCTACTATCAGTTCTTCCAACGTTTTCGTTAATAATTAAATAAATAAAACAAACCCGAATTGTCAAGTGAGGGCCCAAATAAATTTTTTCCCACCCGCATGATTAAATGCGATAAATAAATATGAAAAAATCATTAACATGAGGTAATTAAATAAATAAACATAATTTAGGGTTGGGCTATTACAGTGTGTGTCAAGTTTCGGGGACAAAACTTTCTAAAAGGGGGTAGAATGTGAAACCACGAAAATTATATTCGATATGGACCGACCTAGAATTCTCCTCGAGTCAATCCAAGTTAATGCAGGAATTATTTTTCTTCTTTTTCACTAAATTTTTGGTTCAAAACTTGCTATTTTAGGAATAAGGGGAAATATATGTTTTAGAGGATTTCTTCTTCGAGAAGCTAGACAAAACCCTGCACTTCTCTCTCTCTCTCTCCCCCCTCTCCCTCTTCGGCCTCTCCCCACTCGGCTCCCCCTCCCTCAACCCCAAAACCCCTCATCAGATCAAATGTACATTGCATTAGGAGAGTCTTTATTACATCATATTTATTTATGGCATTGAAGCCCCTTATATTCCAAAAACACATACCCCCCATGGTCGTTATACAGACAACCAAAGCTATTATGTAACACCAAGCCATAGGGGGAGTTATACACTTCTGCCCAAAGGTGATCATGCTTGATTCCAATATTACATGAGGTTATAATTCCGCATTATCATTCACACCAATCTGGTCCTGAATCTGAAGTGGATGCTCTTTACTCAGCATCTCCTCTTGCACTTGGTTCTGCTTAGGTACTACGTCTTTCCTAGACCATTCCTTCATATGGTTTTTCCTACATGTCTCTTCTAAATGCCCAAACATTAAGCAATAGTTACACTCCATTGATTTCCAAGTATATTCCACCTTTTGAACCACCAAGATACCACACTCACACATAAATGTGATTTCCTTAGGGAATGCCTAGTTTAAGTCCATTTCTACTAGTAATCTAGCAAATTTTGTACACAACTTATTTTGAGTTGCCTTATCAATTGCTAATTGCTTCCCTAATAAGCTGTCTAATTTGCTTAGCCCCTCCTTACTCTATTATCTAGAGTCCATATCAAGGAAGATAGCCCAGGCAGAAATCTTAGCAAGTTTATCTTTATCGATAACCTAATCCAGTACCCATGCTCACATTATAGCTGGCTTTTTATGAAAATCTACAAAATTCTACCTCAATACTTCATCTTTTCTAGCACTGAGTGAAATCGCACAATGAATACTCGCATGAACCTTAACAATAGCTCACTTAAACCCCCTACGCCCGTAATCTCCTGAAGAAACCCTTGATGGCTTGAATTAGGGGATCAACTCGCAAGACAAAACAAACACTCAATGAACTCTAGAATTCGATTTTTGATTGAATTTCAAAAGTTTCAATACATTGTATTTTGACCCCATTGTGCCCCAATGGTGGAGTATAATCTAATTTCAACCCAAAATTTAGACCTACCAGGTTCATAGTTTCCTCTTACTCCATTTCAACGTACTCAAATTGTGCGGCCCACGAGTTTGACTGATGCTGTTGCCTTAATGCATCAAATAATTGTGAAACTCTCTATCATCTCCTCCTTTGTAGCTAACAGCTCCCTCAAACTTGCTCCATTGAAATCCCCAGCATTAGTATTAATATCCAATGTAACAGCGAGATTAATATCTTGGCTCAAATCTTTGCCTCCATTAGTACCTTGCTCACTAGTGATGGACGACCAAGAAGAAGGTTTTCGAGTGTGTTTAGTTTTCTTTGCCATGTCTCTCAGTAGTTTTCCCATTATACACCATTTTTTTCCCCTTAAAGACTGTATTAATTTAGAGACTATATGACAAGGGGCACGAGAACCCTAGCGGAAAAAAAATTGTAGGAGGAAATGTTTTAAATAAGAATAAGAACCCAATGTCAAAATGTTAAATCATGTTCAAAAGTCAATTTCATTAGAGTCAGCAACCAAGTTAGAATTGGTTTGCTGTCTTTAGAATTAGAATCATAAATTGGATCGGAGGATTATAATATTCCAAATGTTATTTCTGCAAAGGAATGAAATTTATTTTTATAGGTACAAAAATCACAATAAATATTTATAATGAAAATATAAATTCAACTTAACTATATTTTTGTAGAAAATTTTGATACAAAATAATATTATTGCAGTGAACTCCTAAGTTTAAATGATGTACATGACTATAATGAATTTGATCTAGGATTGCAAATAAATACTTGATGTCGTGGAATCGCATTATGATTATACCAGACATTATTCAAAACAAGATTAAGATCGTATGTTGTGGAGTCAACATGCCAAAAAACAAACAATCTTATGTTAAAAGTGTCTAACCCAATGGATTGGTTGAAATCCAATAGAATATAGTTGTTAATTGTAAATTTTGTGGGTTTAATTTATTATCTATTCAGGTGAAAAATTCGTATCTAAAACCTTAAATTTTAAAGTGAAATTGGGTTCGCTCAAATTGTTTCCTAGCCAAGTTAAGTTTTATAAAAAGAGAATTGTGAACATAAAGTTGTATACTAGAGAGCAGAAAACTAAAGGTGCTAAGTTAATTATATGATTTGCTAGAACTTTTGTTTTTGTTTTGTGTTGATGAGATTGCAATTTAATTTGCGCTCTGTTATTGAAACTTAGACAACTCTCATCTCATTGCACATAGTAATCAAAAGCAAGTATGGAAAATGCAATGACAACAATAATTAAGCGTCTATTCTTTTCAATTTATCATAACTTTTTACTGACCAATGATGATGATTGATGATGAGTGTTGATGAGTGCTAACTAGGGCTAATATTGGAAGTAGAAAATATGGCCATGTATTGATAAGCATTGATTAGTGCTAATTGATTCTGATCAATGCTAATCAGTGTTAAATGCTAATAATAAGTGCTAATGACAAATTGAAAGAAGCATGCCCTAAAATATTTATTTGTAATTAATATAGGATGGTTTAAGTTGTTTGACACTTATTTGCCTTAATTAGGATCTTAATAAGCCTTTTGAATAGAAAAAAATTTGTGATAGAAAAGTTATATCCCTTCATCGGCAACACTAGATTGACTCCAGTAAAAAATAGGCCTAAAGACAAGAAATAAATAATATAAGTAACATTATTAATGCTCATCTATTTAGCGAATGCTAATGAATTTACACTAATAGATCAGTGCAATATTTTTTTAAAGTAATAATTATAAATACTAAAGTGGTACTGCAGCAGTAGATAAGACAACACACTACAATATTAGTACACCTTATAAATGTAAACTAGGACAGATGATGAGGTAGATCTGCATTTTTGCAGCATGATTCATAATGGTTTACAAAATTATCGAAATTAATAGGTCACCACGCATCTTATTGTGTGCTCCATCACCACCCTCCAAAATATTTTGATTTGGGTATTTTCTTTTGGAAAGAAGAGTAAATGCAAAAAAGGACATGATCTTGCACTGATGTCATATAATTTTATTTTTCTTTTTCTTTGGCATAATTTCCCTTGCATAAATATACAATGGGCAGAAACAGAAATACTCAGAGACATACAACCAGATCTAGAAGAAATCACATATAAATTGTACTACCACTAGTTCTTCATGCCCAGTCTCAAGGTACTAATTATGTTTGACTCGATGCTAATTTTTCATTCGTTCTAAGTTGCTCTTTTGGTTTGGATTAGGGAATTGCAATATGTTAGAAGTATTTTAGCACAGTAGCAATTTTCTTTGTCTTCTTGCATTGATTAATCATGTGTGTTGCTTGGGAATTAATAGTATTTGGTTAGGCAGACAGCAAATATGGCTTAGCCACAGCGCCACGCATCTGTCACCATAACCAACGATTGCTGAGGTAACGTAAAGCTTGCATGTGGGGATAAATTTTCCCCTGAAAGTATCCTGGAAGGAAATTCTATTTTCTTCGTGGCCACAAACCCCAAAGTGTATGTGATCTATCAAGGCACCAACGTCCAAGGTGGACCCTCTGACTGTGAGTGGCTGTTCCCTTGGAACGTGCCTAGTCAAGGTAATCAGGTGTGCATAAGTCTCATCAACTTTTCTCCTGGGTCCCAATCTAGTCTTATGCACCGCATGGGCAAGAAATAAAATAGGCCTCTTCACTACTTTAGCTTATTCTTTTTGAAATTAATCATGACCTGTACACATCTTTATGTAAATCATATTATTTCATGGTTTATGTGGACTGTGGGGCCATAGAAAGCATGATAACCATTCCTGTTGATGAGATTCACAAGAGAGCGGAAGCCTCCGAGAGTTCATCTACCGCTGTGGACACCAAAACCTAAAACTCCAACTGTTGTGATTGAGGCAATCGCTGATACTCCAACACTTGGTTGTGATTTTAAAGTATACAACTAATCATTGATCTACCTACTGATGATGTAAGCCTTCTCTATAATGTGTGATATTGGACCGGAAGAATGAGGCGGATGCATGCTCTCAGGCTACGATGCCTAGCTATTGTAATATATATAGTTACTAAATAAATGTGGCATGCCTATTATAATATATATCTATATAGTTACTAAAAAATGTCGCATGCCTATTGTGATATATAGTTACTAAATAAACAAGCCCCTTTAGTAGAGTTCATTCCTTTTTATACTCATTGAGATTATGCTTCACATGTCAAATGTGTTTTAAGTTATACTTTAAGTATTAGTAGTGTACTTATGATGTGTATTAACAACATTATACATCAAGGCTATCAAGCATTTTAAGTTTTGTGGTTTGGAAAAATGATACCTTACAGGGAACCAAATCAAAGTCAAGCTAATGCCCTTACGTTGTTGGCTACATGATTTTTAGTTATTACTTTGCTAGTAAATCTATAGTAAGTTTATACTTCATAATGTATAAGAGCCGATATACTAAAAACTAAGTCATGTATTTATTTTATACAATTTCAAGCAAAATTTTGGTCTAAAAGAAACCAAATTTATATCGACGTACAAATTCAAGATTAGTCCATCTTATAAATCACAAAGGAAAGCTAACGCACAAATAATTAAAATAAAAAATATCAAATATAAATATTTATGATTAGTCTTCCCAAATGTGATGAAATATATTTTATTGGCCATCCACCTAAGTCATTAATATTTCTTAATCAAAAACATTACTGTTGCACTCTTAGTAAAAAGTGTGTCCTCTCATCTATTGTAGAGTGTGCGATTTGCTATTTAAGGAACTAATCATTGAGGAAAAACTACACAAAGATACCTTATGTTTTGTGGAAACAATTTTAAGGACCCTTAATTTTTAAAAATAACTATAAGATACCTTGACTTGTGAGATAACTCACAGAAGGGACTCTCAAAATTTATCTCCAACTCTACTATTTTCATTCACGTGTAATGCCCATAACTTTTCACATTTGCATATCTTACTTCAATGCTTAAAAGCTTACTTTCAGAAATTTTATTTTGCACATGTGTAATTCTCTTATAAGTTCTATTTGAGACTCTCTTTCATATGCTATTAGAAGGACATGGGCAAAAATACTTACAATAATTAAGTTAATTAATAGTTAATTGAGTTAATTAACTATCCTTAATACTTGAATCATCATCTGCTTGTCCTTCACCAAATTAGTCACATACTGTGTACACACAAGAGGGAACCACTTCAATAGCATAGCAATTGAACTGCATTACTAATATAGTTTTACAATTAAAGATTGAGTTGGCAAAAATTAAGACTGATGTTGATGAGATAAAAATGAACCAATCGTTTGTAATCCAACTTTTTCTAATTAACGAAGTAAGACAGAGTGGAAAAATCGATTTAAGTATTAGTACTTGATTTTATCATAAATATCATTTCCAAAACCTAAAAAATAAAAATCAATTTCCTATACAGGATATAAAAATTGAAAAGGCTGAAAAATCAGCTGAAAATGCAGAGAAGGAAGAAGATAGAGGCCCTGTTCTATTTCATTTTTTTTTAATTTAGCTAAGAGTTTACATCTCCTTACAGCTTCTTACATCTCCTTACAGCTCCTTACATCCTTAATATAATTTTTACATCTTCTTACATCTTCTTACATCTCCTTACATTTTCATACATCTTCTTACATCTCATAGATTTTCTATAATATTCATTTATTTTAGTTACAGAAATATGTATATTTTTTTAATGATACCACTAATATACAAAATTTATAAATATTTTATGAACACAATATTTACATAAACATAAAAACATAATATAACAACGTAAATTATGTTTAAGTTTCGACATGAAATATATATTATTATAGATGACCATATATTTATTTATATTTAAAATTATTTACTTAAAATAGAAAATTTTTTGAAGAGTTGTATTCAATTTTATCAAAAACATTTTTTTTGGGTTATACGTTGCTTATTGGATCAAACTAACATTCATATAGCTGACGAAATTTTATTCACCAAATTTATGGGGATTAATATATTTTATTATCGTATAATTAACTTAATTAATTATTTAATTTTAATAAGTATATTATTTTAATATTATTATTTTCATCTAAAACGTTCATTATAAAACAAGTTATACTATACAACTCTTCAACAATTCAACAACTCCTTACATCCATCCTTACAGCTCCTTACAGCCTCTTACATCTTCTTATAGCTCCTTACATCTCCTTGTAGCTCCTTACAGCTCTTTACAGTTCTTTACAACTTCTTACATCTCCTTACATCTATCTATCTAAAACGCAAAATAGAACAGACCCAGAATATAGATAGCATAATCTTGAGAAATTGCAGAATATGTTTGATAAAGAACAAAATTCAGAAGAATTAAACAAAACCGTCTGTGCAATAGGGGAATAACAAGAAGCATTATCTCATGATAATAAAGAGATTAATAATGTCTAACTAGAAGAAGAAATATATCAGCAGATGAACTTAATTAAACTAGAGGATCTTACTATTGTTCCCTTAGAAGAAATTAGGAGAAAACTAGATAAAAAAATGACAAAATGGTATCTGACAGTGAAATCAATGAGATTGGAAAAGAATTTGATGCGGATGAAATCAAGTCCAATTTAGATAACAATGTTATTACTAAACTTGAAGAACATGGGAATTGTCTTTGAAGAAATACCCATTTTATGCAGCCTAGGTTCGTTCTAGCAGACGTACAACCTACTTTTCCTTTGGATTCATAAAGGAAAGCCACACTCTTTGAAAGAATTGACCTTACACTGATTAGCCAAACGGGCTATATTTTAAACATTGATGTGGCTCACAATAGAGAAGAAATATTTCAACATTGGAAAAGGGGTATGAATACTGTCTTGAATTTAAGTACTACATGGATTGCAAGAAATTTCCTAACTTATATTGAGCACAATTTTTCTGGTACTATAGCATACTGGTATGACTTATTAGATGAAGAAGGAAAAAAATTATTAAAAATGATGGAAGCTCAACTGTTATGTTCAAAAAATTATGCAAGGAAATCAAAACTGAATTTATCGGACTTAAACTTGATCTTGAAGAAAAGGCTAGATAGTGGCAAGGGAATATTAATAATACTAAGCATTGGGACATGATATATCTGGAGCATTACATTACTGAATTTAGTAAATATTATTATAAAATTGGGCATAACAAAACTGATCTTGGAATGTTTTATGACAAACTATCATATCTGATCAATTCTATAATCAATGAACATTACATTACATGGCTTGAAAAAGCGGATGTCATTTATACCCTTGGTGCAAGAATCTTTT
Source organism: Stenocereus thurberi (assembly GCA_002740465.1). Classification (NCBI taxonomy): domain Eukaryota; kingdom Viridiplantae; phylum Streptophyta; class Magnoliopsida; order Caryophyllales; family Cactaceae; genus Stenocereus; species Stenocereus thurberi. The sequence continues at coordinate 2,522 of NCQT01059331.1, read as the reverse complement.
ATTTAAGAACATGGGTAAATGATCAATGTCTTGATCTCCAAAAATACAAAAAAATGAAGAAACAATTCGTATCATGTTAGGATACTCCTCGTGAATGGGAAAATGAACTTGAGAAAAGAAGAAAAACAAAATTTATAAGAAAAAGAGTTTTAGGAAACAAAGGGGAGAAAAATACAAAAGAAAATATTAGAACAAGTCAAGCCTTAAGAGACGAAAATTTTTAGAAAGGCTGCTTATTATCTCGCATGAAAAAAAAAAAAATGTAAGTGTTGAGCACGTGAGGAAGTAGGGGATTATGCAAACAAATGCAAAAATAGGAAGAATAACAAGCTTATAAAAACTTTGGATAGCCTAGATTATTTTGAGCTTTGTGATGAAGAAGCACTAGATCTACCCCTAAAAAGCAATAAGAGAATTTTTGAGATTGTACTAGAGAATAAATATGAAGAAAGTAATTATAAAAAAAAATAGTTCAATTAGTCTTGGCAATCTTCAAAGAGAAGAATTTATTGTAGATAATAGGAATGAAGATGTCAAAGAAGATTAGGTCTTTCGTATAATTTAGAAAGACATGATCTATAAAAAATTCATCTTTCAATTAAAGGGTCAGTACGAGTGCAAAATGATGGTGGCATATCTAGAGATAAAAGACTGTGAGTATGATGTGGGAGAACTAAATCTCATTAATTAGGAAAACATCCTTAAACATAACAAAGATAGAAAGTATAAGTACGTCCTTGTTGGTGGTATCCAAGTTCAAATTACTTCCTTATAGTATTATGGCAAAGATATTGATTTTAATGCCTTGCTCTGTGATATCAGGCATACTAAATTTAATAATCAAATTATCACATGGATTAAGACCAATATATGTAATGGATCGATAAGATTCAATTGTCGACCTTGAAATTATGTTAGCTTAAAAGATGAATTTGCCAAAAACTTCCTATCCCTTAAGATGAAAATAGTTGTGATGAACATGGAGAGAGAAGGTTTCCACTAAAGATATTTTAGAAAATAATCTACAAATTAGAGAATACCATAGATCCAAAAACTAAGGTAATAACGAGAGGCATAAAAATTTGAAAGTGCTACTCTAATGCAAAAAATTCAGGGATAAAGTCTAATCCACATGAGATAAAAATTGATAGGTCATAAATATCTAACTGTGTGGATCCCACAAAAATTAATAAGGAAAATGTAATAAAAATTGATGAAAATAGAAAAATTATCAT
>NCQT01059329.1:8928-19845 GCA_002740465.1 Stenocereus thurberi | reverse complement strand
AGTCACTTGCACTTTCTGTGATTGAGGACATAGAAATAAGAATGACCTGATAATTTACTTATTTTTCACTACAAAAATGCAACCCTATTCGGATAGGAAAAGTGATGAGGGGCAGAGTTCATTACAGTGTCCAACGAATAATACGATGGAACCCGACTAGGGAAAAATCCGATAGAAATTACGTTAGATGGTAATAGCGCTGGAAATTTCGGGGAATTCCATCGGAATTTGGGGTCCGATATCTGCGTGATAGAGAGGGAGAAAGAAAGGTTGAGCGACGGAGGGGAGAAAAAGGGGAGGAAAGGGTTCCGCAGAAGTCGAACCTTGTCAAAGACGCCGAAGCTAATAGAGGTTAGTGTTTTGACACTTTTTATTTTTTAAAAAAATTTTGGTAAGGAAAATAATGATGTCATTATGGTGATTGTGGAGGAGGGAGGGGTTGCCGGAGGAGCGGTCACCTATTTTGCCACTGTCACCGGTGTTATCGGCGACTCACCGTCAACAAGTGGTTTGTTTTTGAGTAAAATGTTAATTAACTTTATAAGTTATGAGTTAGTTGGTGATTTTTCTTTGGTGGTGGTTGCATGGTTTTCTTTGGTGTGAAGGTGTCACCGTTGTCACTGCGTCGTTGCTACCAAGCACCATTGTGCCGCCACCAATGAAGGGTCGTTTGGGAAATTTTTATTGCCTCTTGGAAAGGTGACTGGCACTATTTTTGTTGTTGAAATTTGTATATTTTAGAATGTGTAGATGAACTATATTAGTTTGGATAAATGAAATAATTTTGTTAAGGGTATTTGTTTAAGTATATATCTTTAATTAGTATGATATGTTTTCTTAGGTAAATTATGCATGTGGAAAATTATTTTTGAAATATGAGAATGTAAAATGTTAAGTAAATATTTTAATTTTTAATTTGATTTTTTGGTTGTTTGATGCATGAGATTGCAATTAAGTAGATGAAATATGTGGAATGTGACTTGTTATGTAGTTTTAATTTTTTTAATATGGTCAAAATAATTGGATTGAAGTGTGATATATAAAATAATTTATTTGATTTAAATTTTGGTTAAGTAATTCATTTGATTCATCAAATGCAACTGTCGTATATAATATAATTAATTGTAAGTATATTTAATTAGCTTGATAAGTAGGTTAAATTAAAATAATTTGGTTAATGTAGTTTGTTATGTTTGGTTGGTCAAGTAAATATATTTAGTTATTACTTTGATATGTGTAGTAAATATGTGTATGGCTTTTGTTAAGTTTATATATTTAATTAGTTGGCATGAAAATGTAAAATTATGTTTGTATAATTTAGTCAGAATGTATTTTCCAGAAGGATGTTGTTACTTCGTAATTAATTTAAAAAATAAAGATAAAAGTTTCTTTTTAAAGTTGAAGTATGCATTAGTGAGAATGTTAGTGAGAAAAATAATGGAATTAAAGATATTAGTGAGAATGTTGATGTAAAATGACCGAGTTGTGCAATTAAATAACAGTATGGTATCAAGTTAATGAAATGTAGAGTAATTATAGTATGAAAACTTTCCATGTGAATAAAAGTATACAAATTCCCCCTTATAATGTTTGTCTCTTATAACGTTCGTAATTAATTGATGAGGACCCAACACATTTGAAAATGAAATTTTGTATTAAAAAAATTTTGTGATTACAGTGGACCTAAATTTTAAGCGAAATGTTTGTTTTTATTAATTGGTGTTAAGTTATGGTTTATTTGTAGTGTATTTTAGATGGGGAAAAATAGAAAAAAAGTCAAGAAACAAGGAGAGATTGAGCGTATGGCGAAGAAGGTTTTGAGATTTCTCAATGAGCAAGGATCAAGTTCTTCCTGCCAAGCCAACTTAGACTCTGATGAGCAGGACTCCCAAGATGATAATGAGGATAGCATGCATTGATTCTGATTGGTTTAGTTAATCAAGCTATAGATCGATAACTTTTATGGTTTTATATGAACAATTTCTAATTTAACACTTTATGTTTTTAGACATTGCCAGTGTGTTTGTTATTTGTAACATAAAAGGAATATTATATATGTTGTTTGTGGTGCCTCTTTTTTTTAATAAATTATTTGTTTTTACGTTTCTATATATCCATTTAGAATTAAAAAATAAATAATTTATTGATTTTTTAAAAAATAAATTAAATTTATGAGGTAGTAACAAAAATTTTTCAAAAATTAGACCGCAATTAATTTTACTTTTTTTGAACAAAATAAATCTAACTCGATACCCATCGGATTTCCCATCAGAAACCTCACTCCCTGGTTTCCCCTTCTTAGTGCAAAGCTAGTTAGTTTCCAACAGATGATGTTGGGAATCCGTCCGACAAGATGTCAGAAGAGGCATCGCAAAGTCTGCTGGAGTTTTGTTTTGATAAATGTCAGAAAAATGATTCCAACAAACATTTTCCTAACAACCAGTTTTTGTCTGAATTTTCCGTCGAAAATGCACTTTTCTGATGGAATTTTACTTAAATCCCGTCAGAAATTTTGTCGCTTTAGAGGTGCATTTTTGTAGTGTAATTTCATCTTTTTTTTATCTATTTTGTTTAACTAAATTCGTTTTACAATGAACACCTTGAAAACTTAGTGAGCATTCATATTATATTTATTAAGCATCAGTATCGTATATGTTAAGCAATTGAATTGTATTTGGTGAGCATTATCTTGTCTAGTGAGCATTAATATAATATGTTGTGATTGTTATCATACATATATTACTTTGGGTACTAATTATAATTGAATAATAGTAAAGAAAAAAAGAGATGAATAAAAATTGATAAAGATAACAATTTGCAATATACATGGTGAACATTTGTTATACACACACACACATATATATATATATATCTGTACACACACATATATATACATCTGTATATATACACACACATATATATATATATATATATTGATAATAATAGAAACAGTTTTATAAATGATTGTGAACAAAAGAAAAAGCTATAGAAGTAAACCAAACACCCAAAATATATATAGTTTATAAATAAATATATGGTGTGCATTAGTTTTATATTTCGCGTGTATCAATAATAGGTTTGATGTACGTCAATTACATGTTTGGTGTGCAACATCACGTGAACAGTGAAACGGGCATGACATCAGCATGCGAAGCACAAGCTCTCGTTTTTTGGCTGGGGGTATCCGTACTCTCGAAGGAGTACTTTTATACGAACTGTATGGTGGTTTATTGAATTGATGAATGTATGTATCACAATAGCTATTTCTATTTTCTTTTCTAGCACTTATTTCCACTTAATCTGTGTACAAAAAATGTGAGCCATATCCCTGATGGTTAGGTCGAAAATGCATTTTGACATTGGAAAAATTGGATGGATTCCTCAAGCTCATACTAAAGATCTAAAGTCAACGATTCTAATCAGAAAAGTCACCAAGTCAAATAGCTCAATGTGCCAAGCCATCAAATACAATTAGGAACATCAAGGTAAGTAAGTTGATATACAAATTAATCCTTTCCTTAGGGACTAATTAAGCGATAGATTAAATGGCTTACTTACCATGACCATAATTTCTATCATTGACACTTTTGAAATTTACCAATATGTTTTGATTTTTCTCTAACTTTGAAGGAGGCTAGGTAGGCATATTTTTTGTCAAAAGATATTAATATAATGTTTTTTTAATAAGTTTCAATTAGTTCATTTGGTAAATTTTTCTTAAAATAATTTTTACATCAATCTCTATGCCTTCCTTTACACCTAATGAACATTTTTTTTCTTTTTTCTATAGAATTGCTATGGGGTCCACCCCTACTCCAAGCTGACCCCATTTTTTTAAGTAAAAAACTTTATATCAAATTACTAATTTATTTTATGTGACATTGAAGTTTTGATATATTCACTTGGTGGGAATTTAAAAAAAAATTAATGTTTTGTCATTTTTAGCTATATCTAACTCAATACATTGATTTACTAACAGAAATAATCAATGGGTTTTCTATGTGACATTAATCATATGTGAATTTTGATATATTAGCTTTTTGTGAATATAACAAATAGAAAAAATCCTACTCTAAATGAAATTTTAAAATATATTACTACTACTATTATCGTTGTTATTATTATTGTTATTGTCATTACTATTATTATCATTATTATTATTTGTCTATCCTTCTTAGCTTATATCTAATAATGTCATAAATAAAGTAAGATGAATTATATTCTATATATAAGAATGTGTAATGATCATAAGACCATTTTCTTAACCAATTCAGGAACTCTTTGCTGGCTTACTATTGTTAATATATGTGGATGTTCTCAGAAAGATGATTAGAGAAATGACTACGATAGACCTACCCTTGTAGTATATTTGTACACATGGTACCACATAATTTCTTCTTAGCAAAAGAAAGGCTATAAAAAGGTTTTCATTGATGTTAGTGGACTCAATTGTTATGGTAGGGATGCTTAAGGGGGCGAATGATTATAGTAATGCTAGACATGAGGTTGACATTTTAGAATACACGAAGCTAATTGGTTCTTCTGATGGGAAGTAACGATATCCTTTTTTTTAAGAGTTAAACCTTGTCGATCTCATTCATCATTCAAGAGTCATCAATTACATCCTGTAAAAGAACATTCTTAAGCCAAGGGGGTGGTACAGGCCATTACATTTAAACAGCATTTTGTAATCCTACAAGGCACCTCATTACCTTGTTTATGCATGCCAGAATCTGCTCTTAGTTTACTGTCAAATCAATGTTGAATTTTCTCCTCTAGGTTGTTAGCATTAGCACCCCTTGGAGCCCGACATGTCTGAATTACATTTATCACACTTTGGGAGTCCCCTTCCAGTAGATAAGGTGATTCATCATGAGTCTGGGTTGAAATAATAGCAAAAAGAGAAGCTTGGGTTTCGGCTAATCTTTAGACTTGATTATCCCATCAAAGGTTTATTAGCAGCCCATAGGAAGCACCTTATGTTGCCTCGAGTCATGTAAGCTAGCACAAACCTCTTAGCTTCCCTATCAATTCTGGCATCAAAGTTTACTTTGGAATAATCATAAGAAGACTTCCACTTGCTTGTTGGTATCCATCCCTTAAATGATCTGACCTCCTGTGCACGTAAGAAGTCCAAACAACTCTTTCCCATACTTTTACCACCAACACCAGGGCTGCACACCTGCCCTTGAACATGCGTCTTGCTCATTAAATGATCTAAAGTTCGTGGAGCGTAAGATCACCTCATCCCCTTTTGCAATTCAGACACTAAGCAACAAGTCTTTACCACTAGTCCCATGTATATCCACTATAAAACAATCATCAACTCCTCCCACACCCTTTTCATCCATTCACACATCCAACAAAAACATGTCTATCATTTTCTTCCTTAGATACGCAAATTAATCACATGATTTCTACATCATAATGATGTGCACCTAGGTTAAACTTTATGGGTAGGATATTATGTGAAAATCTCAACAAAAAATTCTTCATCTTTAGATGAACCTTCAGTCACCATAATTTCTTCCAAAATTTCACTGAACAATTAAAAGAGGGTGAAGTTCTCTTAGCAACTTGTCTAGCAATATAATAACCTGATCTCACTATATAGTCCCTATGTTTGGTATACACTCATCTCCATTTATCTACTAGAGAAGGAAAAAAAAAAAAAAAACTAATGAGTGCGGGCAAGGATGCCTCGACTGCAACTTCATATAGAAACACTTCATCCCACTTTCCCTTCTTAAAATTTATTATATTATGAACCACATATTTTTATATCGCTCCAGAGGTTCACCCATCAACCAGGAGAAACACCCTTCAAACCAACAGCCACCGCAAGCTCTAATGCTATCCGCATTGCCCACCACTCACCTAATGCGTTTGGCCAACAGATCCCTTCCCTCCAAAATAGATTGCTACAAAAAATTCAGAGAATACCTAATTGTTGCCTCCATAAAATGGCCTCGTGGATAGTATCTATCTTTGAGGATTCTAGCTACAAGAGAGTTAGCTACACCCTCTAAGCTTGTTTTGCCAAAAGAGCCACATTAAAAGAATGAAGCTCTCTAAAGCCAAGCCATCCTTCCAAATGAGTATCAGAAAGCTTATCCTTGTTTATTCAATGAATGTTCCTCCCCTCTACCTCCCTACTCGAACAAAACCAACTCACCATCCTCCAAGCATCCTTATAGAAAAAGTAAAGAAGTTTAAAAACTCTCATGGTGTAAATAGGTATAGCATGAAAAACTGCCTTAATGAAAACTTACCTTTCTAATAATATATTTTTTTTTCCTTCCACCTATGTGGACCCCACTCCCCCAAAACTTTTCCCACTAACAAGCCAAAAATCTCCTTTTTTTGACCTCTCGTTACACAGTGGTAAACTCAAATGTTTTCCCTACTCCGTCACTTCAAACGTAGGACACTTAAAATTTCATTATTCAATAGACAACCAACATTTTTACTGAATGAAGTTTTAGATTTGGAAAAATTCACTTGCTATCTTGACAAAGATTCATACCTAATAAGAACATCTAGGAAGCATCTAGCTTCTTCCATTATCGCTCGAGAAAACCATGAGGCTATTATCTGTTAAAAAGAGGTGTTACACAACTAGGCCGTGGCAGTAAGTTTTTATTCCATGCATTTGGTTCCCCTCTATTGCAATTGAAATAAGTGTAGACAAACTTTCAAAGCATAGGTGAAAAAGGTCTGGAGGTCTAAGGCCTCAACTTGGATGAATCATGCTTTTTGTTTGCCCATTCACCCAATAAGAGAAAGTTGATGTCATGATACAGTTCATCACCAACTTAGTCCAATTCTCAGGGAACCCATCCCTTTCATAATAAATTCTAAAAATTTCTACTCAAGCCGATCGGATGCCTTACTTATGTCAAGTTTGGTGGCCTCCCATCCTTTGTTGCCTTTCTTTCTTCTTCATAAAAGGGGTACATTCATAGGCAAAAAGAAAAAGATCGATAATTATTCTTCCATAGACAAAAGCTAATTGTCGATTATCAATAAAGTCATGTAACAAGGGCTCAAGTCTATTAGCAATCATCTTCAACATGCGTTTATAAGTGACATTGCATAAACTAATGGGTTGGAGGTCCTTCATTGACTCTAGAGTTTCGACTTTTAGAATTAGAGATAGTACTATATCATTAAGATCTTTCAGCATTTCTCCTCCACTTAGCACTCCTAGCATCACCTAATAAATATCATTCCTCACCAGCTTCCAAAATATTAGGTAAAATAAGGCATACATTTTGTTCGAATCAAGAGCTTTGGCGGGGGCCATCTGACTAAGAGCAATTTCAACCTCTGACTTAGAAAAGCTTTTAGTAAGGTTTTGTCTCATCTCCTTATTTATTCTACCATGTGAAGTAGGGAAGGAGAGTCACTCACATAAAGGCTTAGCAAAAGTGAAAATTTGTTTAAAGTACTCCCCGATGATTCGTTTAATAGCTCGTCTTCCTATTCTTTTCACGCCATTTTTGTCTTCCAAAGAAAGGATATAACTTTTCTTCCACTTTTGTTTGATATGCTTGTGTAAATAAGCTGTGTTACGATCACCATCTTTTACCACTGAGTGATGTGCTCTTTGACCCCAGAAGATGTTATTTAGAAGCTTAATGTTTAGACAACTCAACCTCCACCCATAAATTTCCCCTAGATTTGCTAATATGGGGGGTGTTTGCATAGGGTTTCAAGCTCCTTCCTCAGCTTCTGAACTTTAACTGGAATGCAACTGTATATATCATCACTCCATTATTTGAAGGATTCACAACATTCAATGTGCTTATCTAAAATACATTCAAAACTTGTCGCCATGTCATCCCAAGCATTCTTAATGATCTCCTCAAAAACCTTTTTCTTTAACTTGTAAGGATTTAAATTTATAATTTTGTTCTCCTTCCTGATGTGATCGGTATAAACCAGCACAAGATAATGATCTGTGCCCTTCTAAAGAATAATGAATACCTAACAATTTTGCCAAATGTCATTATATCTTTCATATCCATAAAGGGGTCAAGTCTCTCCTAAATATGCTCCTCGCCCTTGCTTCTATTGCTCCAAGCATATTGATAGCCATTCAAACCTAAATCCCTCAACCCTCTGTTGTCCAGAATCTACATAAATGCATGCACATTCTAATAGCCAAAGTTTCCCCACCGAGTTCCTGAGAAGGAAAGAGCACCCCATTAAAATCTCAAAAGGCCACATGAGCACCCTTATTCCTCGCCCCTAAAAACCTAAGTAAATGCTATGTTTTCTTCTTGTGGCTCAGTTAGATCATCCATAAATATATGTGAGTCTACAATGAGTATCATCATGATCTAAAAAAGTGTCACTTTTCCACATCATCAGTAAGCCGTCAGCCTTCCTTCTTGGTGGGACATTGAAATAACCATATATTTTTCCTCACATGAACCCAATCCATTTCAACAAGAATACATTTAGTCTCCATAAGAGAGACAACATCTGGGGATTTGGGGATGAGTCATCAATAGATGGAATGGTTGTTAGAAGGAAAAGATGCTCGATGAGCACTAGAGTACAGAGAGAGGCAAATGTCCTTAATTCTCGACAGCTATAGCTTAATATTTTCATTATTCCTGGTAAGGATGGCCTATATCTAGCTTGGTCGCTTTGCTTGAATCAATCATGTTAACATACTTGATCACGCCCTTCTTCTCCCTTATCATACCTTAAGAAGCTACACATTATTTAGCCAATAATCTACCCTTGGGAGTCTGTCATCTTCCCAATAGTTGACCTTAGGCCTTCTAGAGGTTTTGTGTTGCTTACAAGAGCCTTCTTTCTGTGTTCATGCTAGCTCACTCATAACAAGTTTAGACACAACCTCCTTCCTCTTATTCTGTTGCTTAATGCAACACCTTTGGATAGATATGGAATCCCTTATTTCTTCCAATGGATGCTGTTGTACTTCTTCATCTTTTCCCTCCATAATTCTCCTCGTTTTTTTTTTTCCCCTAAGCTTGGTTTTCAAGAGATCTTTTCAAAAAGCTCAGTGTAGCTTTTCGTTTGAGAGTTAGTTTTCCCCAAAATTTCTTTAAGGGAGCGCCTTCCGTTAGGCATTCTGCCATCCTCGCCACCTTCCTTCCCACCATCATTTCCCTTCCCATCACTACTCACTACTTTATTTAGAACACCATACAGAAAGTTTGATTCCTTCTCTTTATGTTCAACATTTGCATAGCGATACACCTTCTTTAGAGGCAACTCAATCACTCTCCATATTGTTGCTTAGCATCTTCTCCTTCCTGCTGATCAGAATCATCCAACCATCCACACCTATAGGAAAAATTAGGTGACTTCATAAATTGGAATGGTACCCACTTGGCTCCTACCACTGTAAAGTATCTATTGTCCCTTTGAGTAATGCTTTGTACATGTGAACCTTTACCCTAAAAGCAATATACTTGCTCTAACCTAAATTGTCCACTTCACGATAATCAACAAGTCCTCCAAAATGTTTTGCCAAGAGTCCGCAGTGCTTTTTGATATATGGCCAAAAGGAATATTGTAATCACGTCTTAACAGTATTGAATTTTACATCTGAAAGAAAAATGTTCTCTTTAATTTTGGATAGAAGAACAAGCTATTTATCAAAAATCCATGGGCCACTTGTAAAATCCTAACTTGATCCTCTTTGAGGAAATACTAGAAAATATATAGATTTTCCTCTAGCAATGCTTTCGAACCTTTCATGCAGAAGCCGAACAAAGCTGAAACCCCAAAAGGTTGTTCCATCAAGACCTTGCTAGTAATGGTCAAAGAAGCCCTAGTGAAAAAACCCTCAGATCCAGCATTAGAGCAAGCAACCACTTTTTTTCATCCTCCATCAGTTTTAGGTCTTTCATTGATTCATTAACGCAGAATTCATCAAAGGAATACCATCGTATTAGTCAAGTTGCAAAAATTGCAACTAGGAAAATTCTTGACAAAATCGATCCACTTGGGATGATGAAAACCCTCACCGCGCTAAAAACCCTAAAGGCACCGCTCGAGAGAAGAAAAGGCCATGCAAAGAGATCACCTTCCATGAGCAAAAGTGTTGGTAATCTATTAAGATTCAAACTGAGCTGCAGATATTTTTGACACCATATGTGTTAATTTAAATAGTGATTTTATTTTGTCTGGTGTTCCTTCTAGAGAGGTATTCAATCTTCTGTTTGCATTTCGTATTGGAGCTAAGGGCTTGACCTCCTCTTTTGAGCCCAAAAAAAAAAAAAAAACTTGAGGGATAAATGATTATTGAATACTCAATTTGTACCAAATATTAATATTAAACCCCCAACTCTTATTTGGGTAACATAAGATGCTTAAACTTACTTTCTAGGATATTGCAAAACAGTTTGTAACCAAGTGAGTTACACACTTACAAATAGAGTAGAACACTACTTTCTTTTCTTTTAATTTATTATTATGTTCCTCATCGATTGGGCTAACTACTTGGTAGGGCTACAAGCGCATGGTGGCATTGTAGCAATCAAGATTGTCTCCTACAAGGACTAGGTTGATCTATTAGATTTTATCTCCTTAAGATAGGCTCAGCGAATCCAAATTTGAGATTGAAATTAAACTATTCTATTATCTAATCTAATGGATAAATAATCAAGGAGTTATGGAAAATAAGTAATCTCTCAATTCATGTATCAATCAAGCACTTCTTCTTCAATGAGTTGTCTTAAAACCGATAATCTATTTATCACAACCCTCATTCAACGTGAAGTAAAATACTTAAATCTAATCAATTACCATTTCTCAAAGGCTCTCGATTTGTTTAGATTCATTAAGCATACGATTATCATTTTAAGTCTCGCGATCGATAATTCTCTCTCAAGACATCACACAATCAAGTCAAATTCTAGGGTTCATGTATCG
>NCQT01059291.1:3850-18467 GCA_002740465.1 Stenocereus thurberi | reverse complement strand
AGGACAATGGACTGCCAACCCAAAAAAAAAAGAAGAAAAGATTACCAAAGCACGAGATTAGTGATGACACCCCTAGCATGACCGCCTTCCCCTTCACTTTGTTCTCCAACCTTATTTTCCAACTCACCATCGTCCTTCTTCCCTTCACCATTTTTCTCAGCTACTTCTCCCCCTCCTTCTAGTGGAACAAACTCGATATAATATTATTAATCACTCCACCTCCTCCTCCGCCACTACCACCGTCACAATTGCCATCATCACCGCCGCTATGGGCCTCAAACACTTCAATGTCAATAGGCTTAGAAGCTTTGGAAAAAAACAACTTCGAAATGAGATTCTCTAAAATAACCCCACGTCCTTCATGCTGATTACTTTTAATAGTGGATAGGAACTTTCTTGTAAATTAAGTATATATTCGTTTCTATATAATGAGCGCCTTCATGCTGATTACTTTTAATAGCGGATAGGAACTTTCTTGTAAATTAAGTATATATTCGTTTCTATATAATGAGCGCCTGACTCCCGGATTGGGGTGAATCAAACACATTCAAATTCTCACATGGTATCAGAACTATTATGATTCCTATTTTCTTTCCCTTAATTAATTTTATTTTTAAAAAAAAAATAAAATTTCCTTCAGCGTAGTTCCCTTCCCTTGCCTGCGTGAGCCCCAACCCTAGCCTTAGCACCGCAACTCCCTCAGCCCTAGCGCCGCAGCCATCGTCACTGGTGACAGCCCCGCATCTCTCTCTGACACTAGCTCCCCTCACGCCACCAACGTTGAGTGCTCCACCGCGACCGTGCCGCCCGGGTTCACGTCTACTTCCGCACCGCTCTCTGCCTAGACCACAGTCCTCTCTCACCTCGGGTTAACCCTACCCGAGGTGCTGTTGCCTCCTCGGGTTCGGGTTTTCTGGTGTTACAACCCACCCACATGCGACCGCCATTGCCCACCATCCCCCATAGCCTCTTCATACCACCGCCGGCGACGTGGGTACCCCCTCTCATGCCTTTCCTTTCGATTTTGGTGTTTCTTCGCCCACCAGTATGCCGAGTGGTCTCGTGTGTGACCCCACGTGGAGCATGCGTTCAGCTCTTCTTCCCAGGTTACCACCCATTAAGCTAATCCTCTGGATAATTTATATTAAAAACTTTGCCACCATGGTTCTTGAGCGTGTCGATGATTACTTGTCCTGAAAGATTCTGTTCTTGTTGTTTCTTGTTATGCATCAATTGCACGGGTTTATTGATGGCACAATCACTCAACCTGCATCTCATATTTTTTTTGTCATCTGAAATGCCACAACCGAATCTGACATTCACTTTATGGATTCGATTGGATCAGTTAATTCGTGCCTGGCTATTGGCTACTATTTCTAAAGACCTTCTAATAGAAGTTCGAGACTTACATTATTCTATAACAATCTGGCAACATCTCAAATCTCGCTTGAAATTCTGCTAGCTTGGAGCGTGCTATGGATTTGAAGCGGCTCTTAATGAATCTTGAAAAGCTTGAGAATCAACCCATGGATGAGTTTCTTCGAGGNNNNAAAAATATTGCAGACTCTCTTGCTAGTATTCAGTCTACTGTTTTTGACATATATCTGATCCAATATACTCTCAATGCTTTAGATTCTGACTGTGACGGTTTTGTTGATACGCTTACTCATATGCCTTGTGTCCTCACATTTGATGACATTAGGAACAAGCTGCTAGTTCATGAGCTATGCATTCACTTTTTGCGGTGACGTAACATTGGGTCCTTGACTCATCCTGCCTTTGTCGTCAGTCAGGTGTCCTAAGGTGATACTACAACTCCTTTGCAGACCAGTGCATCCAATTCAGTTCAGGCCGTGGCAAGAATAATCGCAATAACCGCACCAGGAATAATCGAAACATCATCAAGGGCGAAAACAACTCCAACAAGCAAACCTCTCAAACGACTAGTAGCAATAGGAGCGTGCCTATAGGTTCTGTTTTATGTAATTTAGACTAGTCATTTTTAAATATTCAATGTAGTTCTGTTTTGCTTACTAATTCTTTATCTCCAGGTAATGAGACGTTTGAGGGGGTGTTGGATTCTGGTCCTAACATTATTTGTCAAATTTGTCATTCACCTGGTCACACTACCACTACCTGTTCCGTTTTCTATCAGCCTTACTCCACTAGCAGTTTTCCTGCCATGGCTAGTTTTATGCCTGCTAAGCCTAGTGAAACCCTCTGGTATCCAAACTCTATCGCGGCGTCCCATATGACTCCTGACGAAGGTATATTATCTTCTAAAGCCCCTTACTCAGGCTCTGCTCAGGTTGAAATTGGTAATGGTCAATTATTGTCTATTGCTAACACAGGAAAAATAAGTATTTAGACTCATCATAGGCCGCTAACCCTGAACTCTATCCTTTATGTTTCTGAACTCAAACATAATCTTCTTTCTGTGCGTTATTTGTGTTGTAAGAACAATTGTCATGTTCAATTTTATGATTCTGGTTTTTGTGTCAAGGACAACACCACAAATGATGTCCTTTTACAGAGGCCTAGTCATACTTCCGGTACTGTTTATCCTATCAGCCTTAGGTGTCTCCCCGAGTATATTTCTGCATTGGCTGTCTTGCATGATTCTAGCGACGTTTGGCATCGAAAACTTGGTCACTATGGAACACGAGTTTTAGATACTCTTAGGAAGAATGAAACTATTTCTGGTACTGTTTTTTCACATAGTTGTGTTACTTGTGATCTTGCCGTTTGCTTTGATTGATCATTGTTCTAAAACACCATTACATATTATACATTCTGATGTTTGGGAACCTCCACGTGATTCTATTAAATATTTTTGACATTATATAATCTTTGTGGATGATTTTTCACGTTTCACTTGGTTATACCCTATGAAATGTAAAACTGAAGTTCTGTCAATTTTTGTCAATTTTAGAAATTGGTTGAGAATCACTTTGATCAGAAAATTAAAGTTTTTCAATCTGATGGTAGATTAGAATTTGATAATAATTCTCTTAAGAATCATTGTTTGGCATCTGGTATTCTTTTTCAAAAATCTTGTCCTGAAACTCAGGCCTAGAATGGTTTAGCTGAACGTAAGCATAAGCATATCTTAGAGATGGTTAGGACTTTCTTGATTCAATCTCTTGTTCCTTCTACCTATTGGGTAGAACTGGCTTTTGCTGTTGTTTTTACCATTAATTGATTACCTACACCTGTTCTTGGTGACAAATCTTCTTTTGAAAAGTTGTTTAACCGTACTCCTGACTACACTTTTTTTACAGACTTTTGGTTGTTCTTGTTTTCCTAACATTTCAGCATCTTCATCCAACAAATTACAACCACAGTCTGTTCATTGTGTTTTCATAGGATATGCCAATCAATATAAAGGATACTGTTGTTATGATCCTATCACTGAAAAGATTTACATAAGTCGTCATGCTCGCTTTCATGAACATGTTTTTCCCTTCCAACAGTTATCTTCTTCTCGTGTTTCCCCTTTACCACACACTAATCATCTGACTAATGACATTCCCTCTTTTGTGAATGTTGATTCATCAGTACATTCATTATCGTCTCATGCAGTACAGTCATCATCCCCTTCTTCTGTGAGCGTGCCTAGTCCGGGTACCTCTCCCTTCATAGCTCCCTTGCTTGCTTTGACCTTACCAATGCCCCATGCATCTCCCTCCCCTCCTCGGTCTCCCTCTTAGGTGACCCCTCCCATGGTCACTTCGGCTTCGGTATCTCCTATGGTCTCCCTTCTCCTGTTCCTATAGTGACCCATTCCCTCTCCTTCTCCCACCATGTCTTCCGCAGTCATTGACTTGCCTCGTTCTAGTATGTTTGACTTGCCTCGTTCTAGTATGTCTATGACTAATATTCATCCTATACAAACTAGGTCTAAACCTGCTTCCTTTAAGGAAGCTATGTGCCATCCCAAGTGGAAAGCGGTCATGTCTGATGAGTTTGATGCTTTGATTTCTAATAATACCTGGGAACTCATTCCACATACAGATGCTCAAAATCTAGTGGAAAGTAAGTGGTCTTTAGAATAAAGTACAATTCCGATGGGTCATTGGAACGTTATAAAGCAAGGTTGGTTGTTACAGGTAATCATCAGCACGCACGTATTGACTACCATGACAGTTTTGCTCCTGTTATTCGCCATGTCACTATTCACCTTATTCTCTCTCTTGCTGTCACTCATAAATGGCCTATTCATCAACTTGATGTTAAAAATGCTTTTCTTCATAGCATTTTGACCAAAATTGTTTACATGCGACAACCCCCTGGTTTCACTGATCCTCGTTTTGCTTCTCATGTGTGCCGCTTCAAAAAGGCTATCTAAAGCATGAAACAAGCTCCTTTTGCTTATTTCATCGCTTTAGTAGTTTTTTGCTCACACATGGATTCTCCTGTAGCCTGTCGGATCCCTTTATGTTTACCTTTCGGCAAGCGTCTCATATTCTTATCCTTCTTCTCTATGTTGACAATATCATTTTGGCTGGCAGTTCTGCATCTCTTCTTTTCTCCTTTATCTCCACACTTTCTCAGCACTTTGCTGTGAAAGATTTGGGAGATCTTCACTATTTTTTGGGAGTGCAGGTCATTCGTTCCTCTTTAGAATTGTTTTATCTCAACACAAATACATATCTGACCTTTTTCTCAAATTTCATCTTCATACATGCAAACCTACTTATACTCCTATAGTTGCTAGGCCCACTCTCACCCTCTCAGACAGTGAGTTACTTGTAGATCCCACAGAGTACTGCAGCATGGTAGGTTCATTGCAATAGTTAACCATGACTCATCCTGATATTCCACATGCAACTTATGTAGTTTCCAGTTTATGCATGCCCCCCATACTACTCATCTTTTTGCTGTAAAGCATATTTTCAGATACTTACAGGGTACCTTAACTGATGGGCTATATATTCGACCTGCGGCATCTCTTTCTCTCCTTATTGCATACTCTGAGGCGGATTGGGCTGCTTGCAAGGACATATGTTGTTCTACTACAGGTTATGTTGTTTCCTTTGGACCCAATCCTATTGCTTGGCGCTCTAAGAAACAACCCACGTCTCCAAATCATCTACTGAAGTTGGGTATAGAGCTGTCACTACACCGTTGCTGAAACTATATGGATTCGGAAGCTCCTTGCTGACATTAGGATTATGTTTTCTACTCCGACTCGTGTGATATGTAACAACATCAGTGCCACATATCTCACTGCTAATCCCAGTCATCATGACCGCTCCAAACATATTGATGTGGACCACCACTTTGTTCGTGAGCGTGTAGCTGATGGTGATGTTGTAGTGCATTATATTCCCACTCAATTCCAATTAGCTGTTATTTTTACCAAAGGCTTGTCTTCTAGTCAATTTTCATTTTTAAAGAAGTCCAAGCTGTCTATTTGTTCCCCTCCTGTACTGATTGAGGGGGTGTAATAGTGGGTAGAGACTTTCTTGTAAATTGACTGTATATTCGTTTCTATACAATGAGCACCTAGCTCCCAGATTGGGGTGAGCCAAACGCATTAAAATTCTCACAACTTCCTTGATGCTCTTCCTCTGTCTCAAGTTTTAGCCTCTTCTTACTCTTAATCTCTCTCTCCTCCCCACCGATTTCAGCATGGCGAGGCCCAGTTGGGGTCTCCCCTTCAAATTCGATGCCTCCATCTTCCATGATATCTTTGATTTTCAACTTCAATAGTATCTCGGTTTGTGTTGTTTGTGCTCGTTTATAATTGGGGGGTGGGACTAAACTAGTGTTTTGAAATTTGATGAACGTGCATCGAAGGAGTGGTCTGGACCATGTTTGACCATTTACAGCATCCCACGTGGTGCCTATCAACGGTATCTAGCCAACCATCTTCTCGTTTCTCTAGGATGATCGGTTTATTGGATTTCTGGAATGTGTTTACCTTGTCCAAGTTATAATATGCTTGTAGGCCATAGCACTTCAAAGTTCACATATAGGAGATGAACGATTATCATTTGAACTAGCTGTTAGGCTCTGATTATAATGTATCTTGAAGTTAAGTTGAAATTTGATTATGTTGTGATCACATCTGGTTTAATCAAAATCAATTTACCCTGTGTCGGATTATATTCGGATCAATAAGATTGTCATTTGCTTTTGGGTCCAGTCAAGTTAGCTCTTTTTTTTTTTTTTAACTAATAAACACCTTTTTGGGGGAAGCAAAAAAGACTTTTAACCATGACTTGAATTAACGTTCTCTTGATTTCATTGGTGAATACTTTCCTTCATTTCATAGGCGAAAAACAAATGCTTTCTAGGAAAACTCTTAGGAAAACAAACTATTCTATTTTCACTTATTGTCTGTTTGTTATGAATATATTGAACCTATTACCTGCTACAACCTACTTTAATATGGTTCAACATGTTCAAACCTACTCATTGTTAGTCAAATTTGCTTCAATTTGCTCTAACCTGCTCAAATAGCTATCTGCTAATCAAACATGCTCCAACCTACTCACAAATTTGCTTCAAAACTGCTTCAATATGCAAACTGCTAGTCAGACTTGCTCAAATATGACAAACCTAGTCAAAGTTTCTGCTAGTCAAACTTGCTATCTAGTCATCCAATATCTCATAATGAATAGACCTTTAAAGAACATAGCCACAAAAATAAATTAAAATTATTAGAAGACAAAACCAAAAAAACTCTTGACCTAATTAAAACACTGGGCAATTGTGTGGACTTTAGGGGTTATATATTAATTCTGGTTTTCCAAATATTCTCTAGAATCATTTCCTTTTTCAAAATTTTAACCAGTAATAAAACTAATACTCTAAAAAAAATAAACATAAAATTATAAGCAATAATATTTGAAATCAATATCTGATTGCAAAGAATGAAATCTTCCACAAAGTCAAGGATGGTTGGTTTATTGGATTTTCTATAATGTATAATGTATTTACCTTGTCAAGATTACAAGAGCATATATAACTATGAGTTAAAATTTTAGTTCATAAGTAGGGATCTATTTCCTCCACATTACCTGTGAGTTAATATTTTGACTCTTAAATTTTCATCTATATAATACGAGGTTCACAATTTTAGCTCATAATGCCTATGAAACCACTCTATAATACACTTCATTTTTAAAATCCAAAATAAAAAATTAATTAAAATTAAAACACAAAACCAAAAACAGCATGACACTACACACGACGCGAACCGCTCGGCACAGCTCTCAAGGCGAGAGCGCCGACCATTGCTTGTGGTCTAGTATGCTTGCGGGTCATGGCACTTTAAAGTTCAATATTGGAGATGAACGAGCACCATTTGAACTCGGTGCAACATTCTGATTATACTGTGCTCTGCTATTTTTTTTTTAAGCGATTGTACTGTACTCCTTAGAGTTGGTGTTTTTTGTACCGCCCTAATTCCTAATGCCTAATTAATCTAACCTAATTACTCCTAAATTATTGATTAGCAGTGGAAGTCCTTTGGTTGGAGGCATTACCGCTGTTCCGTAATAGAACAAGGCTAACTGAAACTACAGGAATCCTTATATTGCCCATTTAATCGCCTAACTCATGATAAAATTTGAAATAACATACTTTCAACCATTTATGTAAGCTGTAATGCACTTGCAAACTCAATATACGATTACAATTTACTAGTGAATGTTCAAAAGAATACACAACCCTTAGATACTTGAGGTGTTGGCCTAGCCTATGAATCACTATGAGCTCTTGGCTAACGCAACCCCAGCAAAAAGAATTAGAACTTCATTTTACTTCTTGCTATTTTCTGGCCTGCCCGGATGACTGTTCACTGAGCCTTTACCTAAAATAGAAAACGCAAGAACATTCGAAATATGAATCGAAGCTCAGCACGCACATTCCTATGCAGTAAAATAAGCTTTGAGTTGAATCAGTTGGGCGCCCGCATTTTCAAACATTTTATTTTGTAAACAGGAGAGAGAGAGAGCGTATAATTAAAATTAATTTGCCAGTTATTATCTGAAAATAGACTCCTATTGACGTCTGTAGCGATCTTGAGATAGGTGCACACCTCCCAGGCTAATCGGAGAGCCTGAGTTGCAGCTGCGTGGGTAAATTGAATGGCATAAGCCCTGATGGTTGATAATTAGTGGGGCCACTTGATTATGTGACAAAACATTGTATAAATTGATTCATTATATGATTATCGTTTTGATTTTGCATATTTTGAGAAAACATGTGAGTTTTCGAAAAGTACAGGTAATTTACGTACCTGGTCTTTGGAAATCTCTTTCTCTTACTAAAAATCATTTGTTGACAACTTGAAGTGACCGACATGGCCTCACTTCTGCTCCAAATACATAATTTTTTCTTAATTAGTGAAAGATTAAGGAAACTTTATTAAATTTCTTGGTTTATTACATAATTTAAATCCTCTTGAACTGTCATTCTATTATGCATGCAGCAACCACTATTTTTGATTCAATTGGATTCCATTTTATTTTGTTTTTGTCCTCCTTACTCCCATGGCTAATGACCTTTTTAACATGTATAATACTAATGTAAGAGTATGATTTATTTTAAAGTTGTTTTTACGATGCCTTCAATCAATAACATTATTAATATTACCATTATTGTTGTTACTATTATTATCATCGTTCTTATTATTCTTATTGTTATTGTCATGGCTATTATTCCTCTCTTTAACGATTCTTTGTTTGCGATATATTTCAAGGCGACTCGAACTTTTTGAATTTGGGCTCACTTTCAAGACGAGTTCTAATCATAACATTGTCTATTAGCGAAATAAAATTACAAAGGCATATTTCTTAGTAGCTTTGAATGCGCAATTACTCCTTCCTTTTTCATTTCCCTCACTTGGGAAGTAAACCTCGCCATCATTTATACAATAGCATAACATACATGCTTATTTTTCCTTATTTCCATTCGATTGTCATCAAGACTTGTTTAAACGCTACACATCCCAATTAGAAGTCAACCTCGTCCAACATCTAATCCGTAATCACCGTACACCCCCCAATCACTAATTAACCAAATTATGCTCACAATTTAGCACATGCTCTAATCCTATGTGTTTTTATATATACCTCACTATTTAAGCATCCACTACCTCATTTAAACGTTATTAATTCGATAAAATAGACATAGCCAAGATAAATGTCAATCAAGGTCCAAATCACCATGTCCATGATTATACATACATTTCCAATACATGTACAACCTACTAACCTCATTCAAATATATCTTAATATTAATTGAACACAATGAAGACACCTTAAAGTAGTTTTTTTTTTTTTTCCCATTCCAGCCTCAACTTCAACCTTACTTACCACTAATTAACTTTTAAAACGGATTTCTTACTAAATCCATTAAATCCATCATTATACTCACTTAACCACCCTACAAGTCACAAACAAGCATGTATTTTATATTTACCTCACAACACCTAATCACCTCCTCATAATCAAAATACACACACATATAAGCAAAGTATACACACTCAATGCCCTTATACATATATACATATATTTTGCTCTATGTAAACATCAATTAGCCCATCTAAACCCTTAGAATTCATATAATTAACTCAAGCGTACTTCAACCCTAACCTTAATCTCTTAACTTCAAGGCCACCACCTATTCATCTAATACATTTTTTCCTTGTTAGCCTCATTCAAATACATTCCAAATCAATCCCAAAATCACCATCAACACCTAAACTCCAATACAAAGACCAAACCCCCCTCTTACCGCACTCATCCTCATCCCTCAAATTCACAACTCAAATTACCACAATAATTTAAGAATTTATGCAAATAAACACTTATCTATGATAATTACACCATTTACAAATAAAATTTCAACCTAACAGATCAAAATTAAATGAAATGGGAGTTAGGGTTCTCACCTCTCAACCCACTAAATTTACTCAAACACACACAAGGGAAGGAAGAGGGGAGGGCCGGCTGGTGGGCCATGGTCTCCGGCGGTGGCGGCAATAATTTTTGGCGGCTGGGGTGGTTGGTGGCCAGTGGTGGACCACAGCAAAGGCAAGCAGGGCAGCGAAAAAGAAGAAGAAAAAACAGAGGGGGTCGGGGGTCTGCGGGTAAAAGGCAGAGAGAGAATGGGGGGTTTTAGATTTTGTTTTTTTTAGTTTACTTAATATTAATTAGCCATCTAATTTAAGAAATTTTTTTACTCTTTTTTCCTTTCTCTTTTCTTCTTACCCCTTTTATTTCATGCCACATACCCCCAATTTCTAGATTTGTCCCATAATTATCTACTTTTTTTGTTTTTATTTTATTTCTCACATTCATATGTATAAATTTAGATATAATTATAACTATATATATAGAGTTGAAGTAATAGTCTAGCTAAAATTAATAAATTTGAATTTACATGCTTGAGATATAAATTTGGGAGAAGACAATCTCATTTCCTCAAAATTTATTCTTATTATTATTGCTTCAAAATTTATTTTGTTTTATTTATTTATTTATTTAGTATTACTATGCGGGCATTCAAATATTAATCAGAACTTGAAGGAATTATTTAAGGAGCATTACAAAGTTCATGTCGAGACCACATCGTCGTTTCAACCTGCAAAGCATAAATATATATATATGCACATAAAATGATAAATTGAAATACATACATATAAAATAATAAATTGAAACGCGAAATTAAAATGCGGCGCCCAACTAAATTAATTTGTGATTAGAGCAGTTTGAAATAATTAAAAAGAACTTTAGGTTTGGGCCGTTACAGCCTCTCCCCCTTAAAAGAAGTTTCGTCCTCGAAACTTGCAGTTTAAAAGAAGCCTTGTCTGTACCTCAAACAGATATGGATACTTGCTTCTGATGTCCTCCTCGGTTTCCCATGTAGCTTCAGAAGAGTTATGGTTGGCCCACAGAATCTTAACCAGATGAATGCTTTTGTTTTGAAGGTGCTTAACCCTATAGTCTAATATTTGTATAGGATGCTCCTCGTACATTAGGTTCTCAGTAATTTCCACTGGTTCTGTTATGATGATGTGATTCGGACCTGGAACGAGCTATGAAATATGAAAAACATTGTGCACGTGTTCAAGTTCTATGGGTAAATCTAATATGTAAACCACCGAGTTTAATTTCTCGATAATTTCATAAGGCCCAATATACCTAGGGCTTAGCTTGCCCTTGAGGTTGAATCTTCTAACTCCTTTAATTGGGGACACTCTTAAAAATACCTTATCTCCCACTTGAAACTCTAATGGTCTCCTCCTTTTGTCCGCATAACTTTTCTGTCTACTTTGGACTGCTTTGATATGTTCCTGAATTTTTCTTATCATTTCAGTGATTTCTTGAATTAGCTCAGGCCCTAAGTTAATACCTCATCCAGCTCACTCCAACACAATGGAGTTCTGCATTTTCTCCCATATGGTGCCTTGAAAGGGGCCATTTTAATTGTGGATGAATAACTGTTATTGTAGGAGAACTCCACCAACGGTAGATAGTCTTCCCACTTCCTTTGAAAGTCAAGTATACATGCCCTAAGCATATCCTCTAGGATTTAATTCACCCTCTCGGTTTGTCAATCAGTCTCAGGGTGGTATGAGCTATTAAAATTCAACTTAGTACCAAAAGCTTTTTGCAAAGCTTGCTAAAATCGAGCTTGGAACCTTTGGTCTCGATCCGACACTATATATTTTTATATGCCGTACAGTCGAACTATTTCTTTGACATATAACAGCGCTAGTCTCTCTACGCCCCAAGTGTCGTGAATGGGTATAAAATGGGCAGATTTGGTAAGTCTGTCCACAATCACCCAAATAGCATTCTTCTTTTAAGCAGAAAGGGGCAATCCCATAACAAAATCCATTGAAATTGAATCCCATTTTCAAGTAGGGATTTCTAAAGGTCTTAGTTCGCCTACAGGGCCCTGGTGTTCAGCTTTCACCTTTTGACACGTCAAACACTTATTGACATAGTCTGCAATCTCTTTTTTCATGTTTTCCCACCAGAAAAATTGTTTCAGATTCCTATACATTTTTGTTCCTCCTGGGTTTACTGAGTATCGAATGTTGGGCACGCACAGTCTGTTTTGAAACCTTAAGGTTCCATCTTCACGTACTACGAAACCAGGTGATTTTCCCTAAGCAACATTGCACCTAATCCTCTCTAGCCTTGCATCTTCTTTTTGACTTGCCTTAATTTATTCTATTATGGAAGGTTGAACCTCTAGTGCTGTCAATAACCCAATTGTGCATCCTGGCTGCACTAGCTCGATACCCATAGTTTCGAGGTCACTCGATATTTCAGGTTGAGTATGCATCATGGCATTTAAACGATGTTGGGTCTTTCTACTGAGTGCATCTGCCACCATGTTCGCCTTCCCGGGATGGTATTGAATTTGCAAGTCATAATCCTTTAGTAGCTCCAACCGTCGTCGTTGCCTTAAATTAATCTCCTTCTGAGTAAAGATATACTTTAGACTTTGGTGATCAGTATAGATCTTGCTCGGCACTCCATACAGGTAATGTCGCTAGATTTTTAAGGCAAAAACCACCGCAGCTAAGTCTAAATCATGAGTGGGGTAGTTCTTTCATAAGGCTTGAGTTGCGTAGAGGCGTCGGCTATTACCTTGTCATCCTGCGTTAGGACACAGCCTAACCCGTTCTTAGAAGCATCACTATGGATAGTATACTCTTTTCCTTCTTCAAACAAGGTAACGATAGGCACTGTTGTTAGCGTCTCTTTAATTCTTGAAATACCTCTTCACATTCGTCTGACCACTCGAATTTATTGGTTTTCTTCAACAGGTTGCTGAGTGGGGATGCAATCTTCAAGAAATCTTTCACGAATCTTCTATAATATCCTGGTAAACCCAGAAAGCTCCTTACTTCTTTCACATTTATGGGTCTAGGCTACTCAACTACCGCATTTATCTTCTGAGGATCAACTTTGATTCCCTCCTTAGTGACTACATGTCCCAAAAATGTCACTTCGGTTAGCCAAAACTCACACTTTTTTAATTTGGCATACAACTGATGTTCCCTCAAGGTTTGTAACACAGTCCTTAAATGATTCGCATACTCCTCCTTGTCTTTGGAGTATATCAGAATGTCATCGATAAAAACCACCACAAACTTATCCAGATAAGGTTTGAAAACTCTATTCATGAGATCCATGAATGTAACAGGAGCATTTGTTAGCCCAAAAGGCATCACAGTAAACTCAAAGTGACCATATCTAGTCCTGAAGGCCGTTTTGGGAATATCCTCTGGCTTAATTCTAAGCTGGTGATAGCTCGACCTCAAATCAATCTTTAAAAATACCCCAGCTCCTTGTAATTGATTAAAGAGATCATCTATTCGAGGCAAAGGATACTTATTCTTAATGGTTATCTTATTCAACTCTCGATAATCTATGCACCACTTTAAGGTTCCATCCTTTTTCTTCACGAACAACACTGGAGCTCCCCATGATTAAACACTTGGCGTGATAAATTCTTTTTACAATAACTCATCCAACTGGGTTTTTAACTCCTTGAGTTCAGTTGGTGTCATCCTATATGGGGCTTTTGAACTGGGTTACGCACCAGGAATTAACTCAATCTCAAGGTCAATCTCTCTTTTAGGAGGGAGGCCTGGTAATTCCTCAGGAAAGAAGTCAAGAAATTCACAAACTACCAGAATATTTTCTATTTTTATCTCCTTTTCTTTAACCTCAGTGACATAACACAAGTATCCTATGCATCCCTCTCTTAGCATCTTGCTTGCCTTCATGATTGACAGTATAGAATACTCCTTCTTAAATCTTTCCCCATAAAAACACACTTTCCGACCTTTTGCATCCCTTAAAGTGACTTTAAAGTCCTTACAGTCTATGTTCACCCCATAAATAGTCAACCAATCCATTCCCAAAATTATATTAAATTCTGACATATTAAATTGAAGCAAGTCCCCAGGGAACTCATGCTCAGCGATTACAATAGGGACATGCTTGTAAAGGACAAGACATTCTATTGCTTGTCCCTTTGGCAAACTAATTCTATAGTTCGCCGCTTCTTATTTTGCTTCAAATTCAATTGTAATGCAGCTTGAGTGGATATAAATGAATGAGTTACCCCGAGTCAAATAAAACACAAAATGGTTTTCCTTTTAAAAAGAGAGTTCCAGTGACAACCGTACCAGAAATTATAGCTTTCTTTTTGCTCATTATGTAGGCTCGTCCCGCCGTTGAGGGCTTCGAGGGCAGGCTCCCTTGACGTGGGGGTAGTAACGGTTTTGCAACTCCCTTTTCCACAGCCTTCTGTCTTCTGGGACAGTTAGCAACTGAATATTCTGCACTTCCGCACCACATACACTTGCTAGGAGCTACACGGCACTCAACTGTAGTATGGTTTGTTCGCCCACACCTGGCATAAGGCCCCTTTGATATCACTGGACGACTCTTGTCATGGCCAGCAGTGAGTTTCTTCTGTGCAACACTCTCGGTTGACGTACCGCGATCATTCCACTTCCTTTTCTGGTTTCCTAGATTCAAAACTCTTAACTCGCCCTTCACTCTCTCCACCTGAGCAGCTCTTTCATACAGGTCTTGATGAGTTTGAGTTGGTTGGCCTGCCAATTGATTTT
>NCQT01059278.1:5191-15929 GCA_002740465.1 Stenocereus thurberi | reverse complement strand
ACACAGGCATCCATGGTTGATCTTGGCTTAACTTTAAACACCGCCCACCGCACTTTTTTGTCATTTTTCATACTCGGATAAGGTGTGAAGTATACTTAGCGATGAGCGGGACCGGATACCCAGTCCAATTTTCAGGAACCGGTACCGGTCCCAGTTGTACCGGGTCCAGAAATTTTGGAACCGGTACCGGTCCCGGTTGGACTGGTTCTGAAATTTCTGGTCCCGGTCCCGGAACCGGGTTGGGACCGGTTCCAAGACCAGGTACCCGATTGGTTTTCAGCCTGTTTTTGCCTCTTGTGAGTTGTAATTGGAAAGAAAATAACTAACACCTTCAGGCTTCCCCTACATTCAAAAGACTAAAACTGACATACATTTATTACATTATACTTAAGTGCCATCTACTGGGGTTAGGATCGGGAATAAATAGAAAAATACATCACACAAACACAAGTCTAGGATCGGGAATAAATAGAAAAATACATCACACAAACACAAGTCTTAAACTCAAAGAAATTACAGGTTTTAAGCTGATAAGGCATAACCATAATTAAAAAGATGATACAATATCAACTCCAAGTTAAGCAACGGCCATCAAGCAACTTGACTTCACTTGAGCTCTTCTTTACTCTTCAACAATTTGATCAATCTGAGATAAGTCTTCCTCACCCAAATCTCAGTATCAAATTAAAGAGAAGTTAGACATTGAGGTTCAACATTGAATAATAACTATGAAATGCAACAATAAATGTAAAGTGTTTATATATAAGTACCTGCTTCATATTTCTCCATATCGTCCATAAATTGCTCAACATCAATGCAAATGGAGGATGCTCTCAACCAATCTTGGGTACAAATCAAAGTCTCCACTGTCTTTGGACCCAAATTACTACGGAACTGATCAAGCACCCGACCTGATGTACTAAATGCAGACTCACTTGACACGGTAGAAACAGGCACTGCTAGAATATCCCTTGCCATATCTGATAGCACCTTATAAGTATCACTGTGTCTTTTCCACCACTTCAAGATATCAAAAGTGCCTTCTACCTTTTTGCGAGGAGCATCTAAATAGACATCCAACTCGGTTTTCTGAACAACCTCAACATCATCTTCCCCACCCTCATTCCATTGAGAATACAACTCCTTAAGAGTATCATTGTTTAGGGACATCTTTGAATGATCAACAATAATAGGGGAAGTAGAACCACCATGATATCATTTTCCTCATTCACACATGAAGCATATGAACCATATAAATGCTTAAGCACATTATATAGATTATCATAAACCCTATCAGCCATTCGAAATTCATTGGGATAAAGCTTTCTAAAAGAGAATCTTACAAACTTCAACTTATAGCGTGGATCAAAAACAATTGCAGCCAACACCATAAGATTCGTCTTCGCCCAATCTCCATAATAATCATCAAATTTTTTATGCATTTGGAAAGCCATATCCCGAAGACTAGGGGATGGATCTTTCTCCCATTCTAACAACGTAGTAAGTATGCTCAACAAGTCATGAAAATGCAAATTAGCAGTGACATACAAAGTGCCAGACATCCTTTTAGTAGCTTCATAAAATTGCTCTAAAAACCTTGCCAAGACTCTTGCATTTTCCCAATCCTTTTTTGTAGGAACATTCTCCTTGAGCTCATTCTCAAAATTACAATCATCATTCTTAAATCTCTCAAAGGCCTTTTCAAATTTTAAAGCCATGTTCAACATAAGGAAAGTAGAATTACATCTTGTGCATACATCTAAACACAAAGGTCCTTTGCAAGGGACCTTCACAACTTTGGCACAAGTATCAAACAAAGCAGATCTAAGAGGTGAACCTCTTATGTATCTAATAGCACAACGAATATTATGAATGGAATCCTTGACCCTTGCCAAACCATCTCTCACAACCAAATTCAACACATGGGTAGCACACCTCATATGGAAAAAATCACCATCTAAAACAAGCTTATCTCCAAGATTGTCTTTCAAATAACCAACAGCCACATTATTGGAACTTGCATTATCAACAGTTAAACAAGAAAGCTTATCTTCAATACCCCAATCAATAACACAACTCTCAATAACTTTTCCGATTTCTTTGCCTTTATGACTATCCATCAACTTAAAATTTAATATTCTCTTATGCAAGTTCCACTCATCATCGATGAAATGTGCAGTCAAGCAAAGATAGTTCAAATTTTGAATAGATGTCCAACAATCAGTTGTGAGAGCAATTCTAGATTTCAACCCTTTCAAAGTCATTCTCAAGGTATCTTTCTCACAAAGATAAAGCTTTTTACAATCTCTAGCAATAGTGAAGCGAGATGGGATATGATTAACAAATTGTGGACAAGCAACACTCACAAAACTCTTAAACCCTTCCTTTTCAACTATAGAAAAGGGATGCTCATCAATGACGACCATATTTGCTAAAGCAAGCCTACAAGCAACTACATCAAATGATCAATTAGAGAGGGTAACACTCTCAGTGCATGGATCTCTAAACAAAGAAATCTTCTTTTGTTTTTTATCCACATTGTGAGGATACCTAGAACATGAACGAAGATGTTTTCTCAAAGTAGAAGTTCCATTATTAGTGTTGGTAGACAATACCTTCTCACAATACTTGCATTTTGCTTTCTCAATTTTCTTGGTTTTTGGGTTGATGATGTCTTGAAAATGCTCCCAATAAATTGACTTCCTCTTGCCACCGGCTTTAGTTTCAGTCTTGTCAGTTTTGGTTTTGGTACGGCATACAGAACCAGAATCACTCCCCTCTTCCAAATTTATATGGTCCTCCATACAAATATACTTCAAAATAAGAGAACAAAACAATGAGTTATGATAACAAAAATCATGTTGGATCTGAACATCTAATATCCATTAGCACCAAAACATTAAACTTTATTCAAGTAATTGAATGACATTACCGAAAAGAAATCAAGTACTTAAATACGACGATGATTATTTTGTCCTTAAAATGCAGTGAATCAACATGGTAACTTGATAGGAGACCAAGCACGATGGCAGGCACGAAATTTATGGATACACTTGATGCAGTCGGCTAGAATTACAGAACCTCCCATGCAGAACAACATCTCATTGCAATTCATGAAGTCATCAATTAATTAAACACATTTTTACTTGAAAGTAAAAATATGATCAATTTCCTGGTTTTTTTAACCTAATTAATCCATTAGCTTAATTTGATATTAACATAATATAGTTCGCAAAAATTTGAAGTCATTTTGTCACAAATGCAATATTCATCCACATAGCTATCATCTTCACATATGTCTCTCTTGCATTCAGGTCAGTTGACTTGCCTATACAATGTACTTACTACTTACAATGCCCAAACTCATTTCAGATATACTTGAAAAACATACCTTCTAACTTCACTACTTGACTTGCCTGTATAAACTTCACATACATGACTCTGATTGCAGTCAGAAAATTGGCTAACTAGCTAGTTGGTACACGACTGCACGTACGGCCAGCAATATAGTTATTGGACATGACTTATAGGAGTATCAGACAAGCACCAAGAATACAAGCAGTCAAGCACCAAAAATCATTCACCAACAATGAAGAGAGTATCAGACAATTTCAACCGACACAAATAAAACCCTAAAAAATGAGACTCACAGGAGGAAACCTACAGACAATATAAACGGCACAAATGAAACCCACAAAACTCACTGGCGACGACAGTGCTATAATTCCGGCGAGAGAGAGTCGAGATAGAGAGAGATAGCAGAGCAACAGAGGATGGACAATGCACAGCAGCCGACAGTCAAACGTCGATGGGGTCCAGCTAGAGAGAGACTCCGGCAAGAGAGAGACTCCGGCGACAGAGAGAGAGAGAGACACCGGTGAGTCAGTGACAGGGAGAGAGAGCGCGGAGAGGAGATCAGGGAGAGGGGCAGGGGAGAGCGCTGGTCGAGAGTCGAGAGGGCCAGGGTTTCTTTCGGAGTTTCGGGTGAGGCACCTGGGCAAGTCATAAATCACATATTCACAATATATATATATGTGTGATTTTTTTTTTTAAATTAATCAGGACCACCGGGTAACCGGGTACCGGTTCCGATTCCGGTTCCCACTTTTTAGTACCCAGAATCGGAACCGGTTGTAACCGGTTCCTTTTTTTGGGAACCGGTCCGGGACCTCGTTCAACCAGTTCCGGGTCTGGAACAGCCGGGCCCAAACCGGTTCCGGGTCCGAAACCGGGTACCCGATTTTTTTGCTCATCCCTAAGTATACTTGCTGAACTTAGCTAGCCAACACAAATGGATCATACTTAGGATATTTTTTTGTATGATTGATCTCAACATGTTTGTACGGTTGATGGACGTTCACACCTTTACTTGAGTCAAACCAATCACATTTAAACAATACAATTTTGTAACATCCCTTTGTTGCAATATAAGTGACCTCAATGACTTCTTGTAGAATGCCATAGTATTCAACTCCATCGACACTTCTAACGTACACTCCATAATTCATAGTAGACTTGTCCTTTCTATACATGTAAGTATGAAATTGAAGTTATTAATGTAATAGTTCTTCCTTGTGCACACTTCTTTCTTAGGACCCATTGCAAGAGCCTTAACTATATCATCAGTGATGTTGGAGCTCAATATCACGAATATGAGACATTTGTTACACAAATTGTCAACTATGATATTTAATTTAAATTATGATATCTATTTCTACAAATGACTTACATAGTGTTTGAACCAATCGGGAAATCGAGCCGCAAACTTATTCCAAACATCTTCAAGGCGAATATTTGGATGCGATCTCAATATGTCTTGCTCAAAAATCCTATTAAATTAAACAAAACTTGATATGACTCTAGAAAATTATCTACTAATGATAACTCACATAACGCTAAGCAATATTAAGAATAGAAATCATACCCTTCATATTATCTTAACAACTCACAGTTGGATGAGACATATTGATGGACAACATCATAATCTCAATCATCCAAATACTTAGATGCTCCCTTGGATGTTGCATATCCAACATTTTCAGAAAAGATAGAAGGAAAATCAGGATTAACCTCTTCATCCATACCAATCCTAACGTTTTGACCCAAATCTCTAGCCTTCGTGTCAACATTGCTTCCAAAATAATGAGCAAGGAAATTTGATACTTCCTCTATGAGATATGCATTGCAAATAGAGGGTTCCACTTGAGCTTTATTGCCCACTTTGTTTTTCAAGTAATAAAGGAACCTAGATTACCACTAGCATAATTAAAATTTAACATACAAATAATGTGGAAAATAATGACATCATTGCATTTAACTTACCTTTCAGATGAGTACATCCATGTATATTGAACTGGTCCACTGACTCTAGCTTGGTATGGGAAGTGGACTGGAAGGTGCTCCATAACATTGAAGAAAGCAGGGGGGAAGAACTTCTCCAATTTACAAAGAATTTTAGGGATACTTTTTTTTTAAACGAACCATGTCATCAATATGAAATTGTGCAGAGCTTAAATCCCTGAAAAATTGGCTAAGCTCTGTAAGTGTCTTCCATATATTTGTTGGAAGCAATTCCCTCAATGCAATGGGCAACAATCTCCCCATAAAAATGTGATAATCATGGCTTTTCATCCCATATAGTTTATTACCCTGTATATCTACGTACCTACTCAGATTAGATGCATAGTCATCTAGGAACTTCAAGTTCTGTGTCCATTCACACAAGGCTTTCTTTTATTCCTTGTTAAGGACAAATGGGGTCGTTGGCATTATCACTCTTTCCCCTCCAACCACCTTAATTGTTTGTACATGTAGCTTTCTATGCTTGCAATACTCAACTAAATCTCTCCTTGCATTGACATCATCTTTTGTTTTGCCCTTCACATCTATAACTGTGTGGAGTATTTGTTCACACACATTCTTTTCTATTTGTATGACACCTAAATTGTGTCGAATCAATAAGTATCTCCAGTAAGGAAGTTCCCAAAATATGCTTTGTTTCGTCCAATTCTGAGAAATTCCATACATGCTGCTCTTTCCAGAATCATCAGTAGTTTTTGGTATTTTTGAGACATGATCCCACACTTGATGTCCATTCAGCCTTGGTGGAGGTATGGAATGTTCAACTCTGTTCTTATAAAAGACACTTTTATTCTTTCTAAACGCATGGTCATGCGGCAAAATTTGACGATGACAATCAAACCACAAGTGTTTTTTGTCATGCTTTAACCTAAATGACGCCATGTGATCCATACAGTAATGACATGACAAGCTACCAGTAGTCATCCATCCAGATAACATGCCATAAGCCAGGAAGTCACTTATAGTTCAAATGACAGCTGCCTTCATTATAAAATTTTGCTTCCTAGACATATCATATGTTCATACTCCAATGAGCCACAACTGCGTTAACTCCTCAATAAGAGGTCGCAGGTAGATGTCAAAGTTCCCTTTAGGAGATTTTGGTCCATGAATAAGTACACTTGAGAACATGTATTGCCTCTTCATGCACAACCACGGTGGCAAATTATATGGTATAAGAATGACTGGCCAGCAAGAATAGGTTTGCCCAAATTGACCAAATGGTGAGAAACCATCTGTACACAAACCGAGTCGAATATTGTGAGGCTCAGATGCAAACTCTGAAGAAATAGTGTCAACATGTTTCCATGCCTCTCCATCACACGGATGTGCAAGAATGCCATCACAATGTTTTTCTGAATGCCACCTTATTTCCCCTGCTACATCCTTCGTAGCATAAAATCTTTATAATCTTGGAGTGAGGGGGAAGTATATCATATGCTTCTTTGCAGTAACTTACATTTCAATGTCTTGTTATGATACCATTGTGCATGACATACTTCACATTTGTTCAAATGTGCAGCATCCTTCCAGAATAGCATACACCCTTTAGGGCACACGTCTATTCTTTCATGCGACATTTTCAGACTAGTAAGTATCTTTTTGGTAGCATAAAATGTCTCAGTCATCCTATTATCGTCAGGACAAATATCCTTAAGTAACGAGGCAAAACCATCAATTGCCCTATGTGGAATGTTATATTCATATTTAAGATTTATTAGTCTTGCAGCCACCGATAAAATGGATGATTGACACCCATCATACAATGGTTTCTCAACTGCTTGTATCATGTCAAAGAAAGCTTTCATTTTAGGATTTGGATCTTCTTCAACATTGCTCAACCCCTCTTCCACCCAATTTGAAGACATGGGACCAAATGCATCCATAACCATATCCCTTATAGAGTTATCTTCAGTCCTACTTGAAGTACAAATCCCATAACTCCATGTTTAGTTCAGATAAGTCCATTGCTAATAATTAGGACAAAATTCATTCTTGTAAATGTGTAATTTTACAGTGTACTCATCTAAATATGGCACATTCCAACACTTATCACAAGGACACTATAGCTTTCCATATTTCTTAAAATGCTCTTCCTCACTTGCAACCTTAATAAATTCATCTACTTTTTCCACAAACTCCTCACTGAGATAATTATCATCCAATCTCTTATACATCCAATCTCCATTAGTCCCCATTACTGTATACCAAAAACAACAAGGGTTTTTCTAAAAATTGCATATTTTACACTTAAGTATTTTGCAGAGTCAATACAAACCCAATATCCACTTCCTAAATAAGTATCTAATATGGTATTTTAAAGAAACATAATCGGCTATTATACATATAATTATTATAAAGGACTTCTACGAGACATGAATATAATTTAGTAACTAAATGCTAATAAAATTTGGAAAACATATTACATGCACATATGTCATAACATGGTATGACCTAATCCCCTTTTACATAGGTTGGTGATCCTAAACCCATTCAGGATTCTTATGATATTTAATTGTTTAGGCTACATCATTGTATACTTAGGGCAAAATTTCAACAGTATTTCCCCATAGTTCTCTAAGCATGAGTGTTGATGATGAGTCGTAGGAATGACTATCATCTTCAAAACCATACCCAGAGAACATTAAGGAAAAATTAATGAACATTTGCTCTAAATAACCAATGACTTTGTTGCTAAACAATCAAATATCACAGGTTCCCAAATTATCCAACTTGGATAATTCAAGAATTTACACATATCATAACTTCTTGTCAACAATCTATGTATAGATATCACTTGCAGCATCTTCCAATCAAACCAGTGATATGAAAATGCTACATGCAATATCATAAACTAAATTGTTAAGGTGAGCTCTTTATGTATAAATTCTTGAACGTGTATTCTAAGTTTAATGAGAGAATTACTTACATAGGAAGAACATCCTATACACATTCATGCATATGATTCACACATTCGCAAATAA
The DNA here is from genome assembly GCA_002740465.1 of Stenocereus thurberi. Taxonomy (NCBI): domain Eukaryota; kingdom Viridiplantae; phylum Streptophyta; class Magnoliopsida; order Caryophyllales; family Cactaceae; genus Stenocereus; species Stenocereus thurberi. Next base: position 7,584 of record NCQT01059278.1, on the reverse strand, counting down.
AAGCCGATCATCATAATCACTACACCAAAATAACATTATGAAGACAACATTTTGAAGATAACATTATCATATACCAAATTGTCTAGCATGTTCTTACCACAAAAAAGTCACTTTTACAAGAGATTGTGCTTGGCCACCACCAAACTCAAGCTAGCCTTGGATGCTTAATCTTAGAATTGATGAGGTGTTTGTTGGTTTTATCCTTCTGCTTAGCTTGTATTGATTCAAATATTGATTAACTACATTTTGATTCTAAATTATCAATTATACTTTCTAATGCAAAGTTAAAAATTTGCCTTATAAAATGTAACTTTTGTTGTGTATTATATGTAACACTTTGATACATGTAACATATTTAGAATTAGAGTCAAAGTTCATGCCTAGTTTTGACAATATTTATATTACTGTTGATGCCTCTTTTTCCATGTTTCTAGCTCTATTTCGATGCATGTTCATTAATAGCTTTTGGTCTTTGAGCTATAACTACATAATCATATATACTGAAAGTCAAAAGATAAATTAAAATGAAGATTCTAATGCTCATTCTCTACTAACTTCCTTCTTGGTTTTATTTTTACTAGGTAAGCAATAAGAATTAAACCTTTTCTTTATCTTGTCAAGTTTTTGTTTGAACTTAGCTTTTGGACTATGAGATTCCATTTTCTTAACTTTCCAGTGTATAAACATATAAAATTCTGCAATTGAAGAAGCAAACTGACCAAGAGACCAATCTATATCACTCTACCTAGTATCTTAAGAAATCAAGTAGGAGATTACTTATTTATATTTTCATTTCTTTTCTCTGATGCTTGCCATAACATGCCTCTATATATCTCTCATTTAGATTCAAAGGGGGAAATAAAAAAGCCCTTCTAAAACATCATATTCAAAGAAAAAGAAAGCTGTCTACCTTTTTTTAAGGTCTTGAAGGCATCACCAACACAGAAGAACTAAAAACCAATGAAAGAACTAATCATGCTATCAATTTTTAGTGGCCCTTTCATTTCATCTCAACATCATGATCGTCATCTCATATGAGAGAACTATTCAAAAAACCTATGGCTTTGTGAAAGTAGTGAACTACTAATGCTCTTCTTCATACTTCAACAGATACAAACATTTAAAAGAAAAACAAATATATAAAGAAATAATAAAGGAGATCATCAAATGCTCATAAGATTCCTTCAACCTGTTCCACTATAGAAAATTACCTTAATAATCAAAGACACTCCACTGGAAGGCAGTTCGCATGTCAAGGTTAGCTCCCACCTACAAAATGAAACGTCGTCTTCATCACTAACAGTGTTTCATTTAGGGCAGTCACGTTGACCAATACATATGACTGATGAAAACAATCTAGTGAGAGAAAACATATGTTTTATGTAAATCCTTTGCCTATTTATAACTTATAATTAATACAATTGTATGTTAAAAAATGAAGAACCTCTAGTTTTTGATATAAAGGCATGGGCAATGCATGATGCTGCTTTCAAAATCTAGAATCCAGCATATAGTCTGTCTGCTATTCAAGGATAATGATATGCAAGTCTAACAAACTCACCTCCCTTAGAAACACCCTGAGATTCGAATCAGCGCCTCTACAATCTGCAACAGATCACTCTAACTACAATTATCAGAAAGCCAGAGAACAGAGGCTACCATTACCAATCTATCAATTGACACCTAGTCAAGTACACATATACTAGTGCAAATAAGTTGTCAATGTGATCATCAGGTTAAACAGAAAATAAATAAATAAAACATCTCCTTGCACTTTCTACCCACAAACCTAGTACAGTGGAAAGCTCTAGACAATGCATCTAGAAGGACCAAGGTGAGGAACTACCTAAAGGTGGCATATTATTAAGGTTTATGCAGTATTTGTACAGATGAAACTGAATTGTTTACCCAAAAAATTTTAGATGAGGTCTAACCTGCAACAGAAAGATTGGCCAATCCTGCAACAGGCAAGAACATCAAACAAACATTAGTGATACCAAAATAGGGATACCTCAGTTTGGATAGTCATGCTTGTTTTACATTTACTAGATTTATTGTCCTTTAAAATGGTACTCATTGCTGCCTAATCCATATTCAAATGCTTGTTGAATAAAGCCCAAACACCAATTAAGGAAAAAAAGGAAATAAATCTTAAAATAAAAAGAAACAGCTAAATTGGATTCAACTGAAAAAATATCTTCAAACTTATGTACAGAGAAACATGGGAGGATGAACTTGATGTTTACAACCAAAAAAAACAATCTTCATAATTTGCATATGATGGGCAAGAAAGTGGGTAAGAAAGACAACGATGCATTATCACAACAACAGCTGTTGTATCCAGGAGAAAGCTAAAACTGCAAACTTGAGCTTAAAAGATAGCACCACAACCA